>JAQZBX010000265.1:0-112952 GCA_029593785.1 Cabassous unicinctus
AAAAAAAAAAAAATCAATGGAAAACTACAACAACCTAATCCAGGCAGGGCTAGTAAGGTCCAGTTATCATCTTCTATAACCACATGACCAATTGTGGAAACAAGAAATATTATTTTGTTCTAAATATATCCTTTGAGTAAATCAAATATCTTTATTTTCTCCCCTTATCCTCTTGTCATATATATATTATATTAATTCTACAAAATAGCATTTAAGTATATCAACTGTACCAGTGAATATCATCCAAGAACCCGTATCTTCTTCTGAGGAATGGGTTAGTGCATTTAAAAAAAAATGTAAATACATGTATAGTAATAGTTGTGAATTTACAAAACAAACATACATAACATCATACAGGGCTCTCATACCTCACCCTTCCACCAATAACTTGCATTGTTGTGAAACATTTTAAACTAATGATTAAAGAGCACCCTCAAAAAAAACCCAAAGTATTTTTCCCCAACCCTGTCCTATTATTATTATTTTTTTGTATCATTCATACATAAACATACATATACAATAAGTATATAGTAAAAGTTGTGAACTTACAAAGCAAATATTCATAATATCACACGGGTCCCATGCATCAACCCTCCACCAACACCTTGCATTGTCATGAGACATTCGTTACAAATTATGAAAGAATATTGTGAAAAACTTCTACTAATTATAATCCTTATCTTACATTTGGTGTATTTTTCTCCCAATCCACCCTATTATCATTTTTTAAATATATTTTTATGACAGAAGTTGTAAACTTACAAAACAATCATGCACATGTGCAGAATTCCCAAACAACACACCCCTATCAACACAACACACCCTGGTGGAATATTTGTTAAAGATTATGAAATAATATCATCTGATCATTACCAGGTCCACAGTGTACATTTGGCACACTTTCTGCATACTCCTCCATTATCACCACAGTACATCTTTGGCACAGATGCAAGAATATTACATTATTACTGTTAACCACACTCCATAGGTCACTCCAGTTGTATTTTTCCCATGCTTCTCCACATTCCCACAATCCCTCCATAATGATGTACATCTTCTCTACCTCACAAAGGACACTTGCATCTGCACCATCAACCACCATTCTCATCCACCTCTGGGCCCACTGTGCCAGTCAGTCCCTAGACTAATCTCCAGCTCTCTCTCAATTGGCATTTATGTCCCTAGACCATCATCTCCAGTCACATCCCCACCTATAAACCAACTGTCACTCACTACAATATGCCACAATCAACTATGTTCATTTCCACACTTTTATATTAAAGCTCATTAAAATTTCTACCATACATTAAGCATCCATAGTCCTTGTTAGTCCTCCTCTTATCTCCTTTAAGAATCCACCACTTACCACCAGATATTGAAGATATTTTCATATATTCCTTTCTAGAAGTTTTATGGTTCTTGCTTTTTTACTTAGGTTTTTGATTCATTTTGAGTTAATTTTTTAATAGGCTGTGAAATAGGGGTCCTCTTTCCTTTTTTTGCTATGGGTGTCCAATTTTCTCAGCACCATTTGTTGAATGGAGTGTTCTGCCCAAGCAGGGTGGGTTTGACAGGCTAGTCAAAAATCACTTGGCTATAGATGTAAGAGTGTGTTTCTGAATCATCAGTTCTGTTCCATTGATCTATGTGTCTGTCTTTATGCCAGTACCATGCTGTTTTTTAATCTTTGTGAGTTGGTAATATGACTTAAAGTCTGGAAATGAGAGGCTTCCAACTTCACTTTTCCTTTTTCAAAGGTTTCTGGCTATTCAGGAACCCTTACCCTTCCGAATAAATTTGATAATCATGTTTTCCATTTATTTAAAAAATGTTGGTGGAATTTTTATCAAGATTGCATTGAATCTGTATATCAATTTGAGAAGAATCGATATCTTAATGATACTTAATCTTTTAATCTATGAGCATGGAATATTCTTCCAATTATTTAGGTCTTTTAAAAATTTCTTTTAATAATGATTTTTAGTTTTCTGATTACAAGTACTTTAAATCATTGGTTAAGTTTTTTCCTGAATATTTGGGTTTTATCTGTCATATTTTATTTTCAATACAACTTGTGATGCTTTTAGTTACTTTTATTGATATAATTTTCATTTCTAGATACTCTTCCAGGCCTCTCTCTCCTGTCTTTACTTTTCAGGCTGTAGCATACCTTTAGTATTTCCTGCAAAGCAGGTCTCTTGGCTAAAACTCTTTCAGTCTCTGTTTATCTGTGAATATTCTAAACTCTCCCACATTTTTGAAAGACAATCTTGCCAGATATAAAATTCTTGGCTGGAAGTTTTTCTCTTGCAGTATCTTAAATATATCATACCACTGTCTTCTTGCCTCCATGGTTTCTAGTGAGAAATTAGCACTTAATCTTATTGGGTATCTCTTATACATTATGCAATGCTTTTCTCTTGATTCTTTCAGAATTCTCTCTTTGTCTTTGGCATTTGACATTCTGATTAGTACGTGTCTCGGAGTTGGTCTATTATGATTTTTTCAGCTGGGAGTACATCATGCTTCTTGGACATGGATATCTATGTCCTTCAATAGGGTTGGGAAATTTTCTACTATTATTTCTTCAAATATTCCTTCTGCCCCTTTTCCCTTCTCTTTTCCTTCTGGGACACCCATGGCACATATGTTTGCATGTCTCTTCCTGTCCTTTAGTTCCCTGAGACCTTGTTCAAGTTTTTCCAATCCTTTCTTCATCTGTTCTTTTTTATGTTCACTTTCAGGGGCCATTTCATCAAGCTCACCAATCCTTTCATCTGCCTCCTCAAATCTGCTTTTATATGATTCCAGTGTATTTTTAATTTCATTCATTGCACCTTTCATTCCCATAAGATCTGCTATTTTTCTATGTATGCTTGCAAATTCTTCTTTGTGCTCATCCAATATTTTCTTAATATCCTTAATTTATTTAGCCATCTCATTGAATTTATTAAGGATATTTATTTGAACATCTATGATTAGTTATCTCAACTCCTTTATGTCATCTGGAGGCTTATCTTGTTCCTTTAACTGAGCCATGTCTTCCTGTTTCTTGGTGTGGATTGTAATTTTTGTTGGTGCTTTGGCATCTGTCTTACTAGAGTATTTATTCTGGGTGCAGTTTTTCTCTTTAGTTTAGGGCTTCCTACACTTCTCCCTGCTCATTGTGTAATAGGGGACAAGGATGTAGTTGGTGCTGTAAGCTGTGGAGGCTCAAGCTACCCTCATTGCCCCAAAGACCAATGAAGCTTCTCCCAAATTTCTCTTTTGCCTGGGGTTGGGACAGAGCCACAGCTGTGTGGAATAATCTAAGTCATGCAGGCCTAGACTGTAGTTGTCCAGAGAGACTGATGAAGCTTCATGCCCCTTTCTCCCTTGCCTGGGGCAGGCATGGAGATGCAGGTGTGGGCAGCAATCTATGCAGTGCAGGTCCAAGATGACCACAGTTGTCCCAGTGTACTTCTGATTATTCAGTCTTTGCCTGTAAACTGTACCTGCAGTTCCCTCGATAGGCTGGTACAGGGCCCATCAGTTTCCTCCTTGCTAGTGGTCAGACTGAAGCCTAGGCTAGGACCAAAAGCCAATCTGGGTGAGAGAGATTGGTCTCTACCATCACTGTGATTTTCAGTCAGTCTGGCTTCCCCTTATGCTGGGGGTGGAGTCACAATGGCAGCTGCCAGCCTCTTTCTAACTTGGACAGGCTCAAACTTTAGCTGTTCTTAGGAATATACTTTAACCAGCTCAATTTACTGATCAGCAGCTGAAGTCGGTGATCAACGGTCTCTTCTTCTCCTGTTTTGGGGAAATGGAGCCTCTATATCCTGCCACAGAATAGGTACTCGGGTCACTTGTGCTCCAAAGTAAGATGATCACCATTCTCCATGGTGTGGCCTGCAATTTCCTGAAGAGGCTGGTGCAGCTCCCCCCAGGCTTCCTCCCTGCCTGAGGTGGGCCTGGGGCTTAGGCTAGAATGGCAATCTGATCTAGATGGAAAAATTCTGGTCCTTATCAGCACTGTGATTTTTCAATCAGCCCCACTTCCCCTCATGACAGGCATGGAGTTAAGATGGCAACTACCAGCATCTTTCTGACTTAGACAAGTTCAAACTAGCTGTTCTTAGGATTATACTTCAGTCTATTGAATTTACTAATCAGTAGCTGAAATTGATCCCCAACTATCTCCTCCTCTCCCATTTTTGGGAAATGAAGCTGTCAATTCTAGCCACGAAACAGCTCCTGAGGCAGCTTGTGCCTCCAGTGGAGGACGGGCAACAGCTTCCATGGTGCAGAGTGCTCTACTTATGAATCTTTTCTGCAGATGGGCAGTCTTCTCATTCCATTCTTTCAAGGATGTTGCAGGATGCACTTCTGGTCTCCTGGAGCCCCCAAACAAGTGCTCTAGATAGCTCTGGGTGATCACCAACTGCCCTGTAGAAGAAGCTGATTCTCAGAGCTCTTTACTCTGCTGCCATCTTGCTGGTTGTCGGGTTAGTGCAATTTTAGTTGCACACAAGGCAGGTGTATCATGCAGGTGGAGGTATGACTATGTTACTTCATTTATTTGGTAATTAAAAATGGTTTAAGAGGATGTGTATGAGTGCCAAATTGACAAAGAATGGACTGTGATGGTTAATATGTCAACTTGACTAGGTTATGGTGTCCAGTTGTTTGGTTTGGTTAAGGAATAATGGCCAGATTTAAAAATGTGAACATGTTTCTTAGTTGAATTTACATCTATATTCAGTTGATTACAACCAATGATATTTGCATCTGAAATAACCAAAGGATATTGACGTCAGCAATGAGTTGAGTTTCCTCATACAGGCAATTGGAGGTCCTAAAGCCAGAACTGAGGAATTCAGAACTCAGAATAATGGATTTCTGTTTCTTTCTCAGTTAGCCAGCTTCTACAGAGGAAGTCAATTTTACTGTCATCAGAGTTTCCAAAATGTGACCTATACTATGAAATTCAGATTTGCCATTCCCCACAGTCATGTGACCCAATCTTTATAATAAATCACTTAATATTATATATAAATCCAGTCAGTTCTATTTCTCTGGAGAACTCTGGCTAAATACATGATGTATTCCAAAATTGTTTTGTGAATAATCCTAGGTAGGCTTTCTTTTCCTGATACATACCAGCAGTCTTTACACAGAAGGTTCTTCTCTCTTCAGTGTCTTTGCCCCTATTGTGCTTCTGTACTATATTTACTATCCTCATTTTTGACTCATAGTCTACAAGGTTTACATTGGCTCCTCAAATTCTACTACACCTATTAAGAACTTCCTAAAGAAAACCACTTCAAAAAACTATAATTCCCCTTTTAACTAATGCTATCGGATAAATATATATTTCATTGATTATAACATAAAATTTCATAACATTTTATTAAGTTTTTATATTATATTACCAAAGAATTTGAATTTTTCTCAGGAAGATGGTGTCCATCAAGAATTTAATACACAAGGTTAAATGTTATAACATTAATTAATAAAACTGTGGGATAAAAATAATATAAGTAATAAAGCATTTACAGTGTTTATTTAGGGGAAAACACAAAGATCAAAAAGATTAAAATATTCTAAAATGTAAAGTTATCAGTGGAAAGAGAGAGAAATTGTTTTCTTTTTCCTTGATTTCCTCCCATTTTGACTGAAAAGGTAGCTTGAAAATATGTTTATATAGTGTGAATCTAATTTTGTTTATATGATGTGTGTACATATAAAATACATTAAAAGTATTTGTGTCTAGTTGTAGGGATAGTACATTTTATATGCATTTTAATTGATATTTTTAAAAGAAGCCAGAATAGAAAAACATGCATTTTTTTTTTCACTTTAGGGAGTAGAAAATCCATGGGAGCAAATATCATTTCTGCATGATGAGTAAGGATAGAGAGATCCAGAGGCAGGTACCCTGAGAAGTCTGCAAGAAGAAAGAGGTGAAAACTCAGGGGGTATCCCAGGGAAGAAATTCTTCTTTGTAAAGTGGAAGAACAACTGTGAAAACACAACCTAGACTGAAGAAAGCACCTAAAGGAAAAGCATAATAATAGCTAAAATGTTTCCCTAGGCTTTTAGGGAATTGACTGGACAGTAAAAACAAACAAAAAGCACCTTAGGATTTTTTTCAAGTTAATTCTTAAAAGGCATATCAAAGCTCACATTCTGGATTGCTTCAGTGATTTGGATAATTGTTTTAGGCTTGTGTTGCATATTTCTTATGCCATTAAATTATGAAAAAGAATATATAAAGAAAAGTGAAAAAAAAAGTTACATTTAATATAACCCCAAAACCTCCACTTAAATCAAGAAGCAGAGCACTCCCATATCTCCAAGGCCTATGCTGTGGCCCTTTCTGAATGAAATCCTTCCCTTATTGAATTTGCTATTCCTCTGTCTTTTATTGATAATCTATTCTTTACATGGTGAATTACTCAGCATTTAATCATGGAAGATCTTATTTGCCATTTCACTGGGTAACTTTCAGTATTGAATGAGATTATTTCATGTTCAGACCACACAGTATGTGCTCAAATGTGTTTGCTGTTACTTACTCTGCTAATGCAACACATTGGAAGTTAGGTTCCAACTTTGGGTGCATTGTGAAAGAAGAATTGAAGGAAAAAGGGATGTACTGAAATGATAAAGAGCAGAAGAGAGATGAAATTATATTCAGCCACATAAGAATATATTTTTTCAAATTTTTCTGATTGACATTTTCTAAGTCTACTGAAGATATAAGTTTATAATTTTTTCAGGAAATCTAATTAAATAAAAAATGGATATAAATAAAACATATTCTAATCCTCTCAGAGAACACAATGAGGCCACATTTAGAGGAGAGATGAGACTAAAGTGAGGGCCAAGATTTTTCTTTTCTCCTCAGTCAGTTTAAAGAAATGATAGAAAGGAAAAGGTCCTCAAAGCAAAAGCCACTAAAATTTGTTTTAAATAAAATTTTTTTCCTAAAGAGCAGGAACATTCAATCATTGGGACCCAGGAGAAATGTCTAATGACTAAGATGCATAAAGCACACACAGCTGGGCTAATATAGGCTTGCATACTGTTTATAATCCAGAT
This sequence comes from Cabassous unicinctus, assembly GCA_029593785.1. Taxonomy (NCBI): domain Eukaryota; kingdom Metazoa; phylum Chordata; class Mammalia; order Cingulata; family Chlamyphoridae; genus Cabassous; species Cabassous unicinctus. The sequence continues at coordinate 7,087 of JAQZBX010000265.1, forward strand.
TCTATCCTAGCTCTGCTGGGTCTAATAATGTGGATATAAAGGGAATCCACCAGGTGAGTTTCTTATTTGGGAAGGTAATTCCAAACAACATGCAAGGAAAAGTCAATGACATAGAACTATAAAAAATGTAGTTTTACAATTTATACTTTAACCAGTATTTAATTAATCATGTGAGTTAGACCCTTTCGGGAATAATTTTAGTAATGAAATTCAGATCTTTATAGGACTCATTTGGTTATTAAAATTATTTTACTTGCCTTCAAACTGCTGCTCAGAATATAAAACGTTCGATTTTTTGTGGGAACTTGTTGAGAGACAGGTGCCAGTACATGGTTTTCTTTTACAAAAGGTAGGAGGAATTAGAAAGTGCATATTATCAATATTATTAACAGTGAGGGAAATATGAATTCAAGAAGCTGAAATGAAATAATCTGAGCAGTAGGAGAATAACCAGCATTTCAGTGAGGAAAGTGTAGGAATGGTCCCATAACAATTGAAGCAGAAGCAGAAGAACCTCTGGTGAATTATGTCTCTACCCTACCAATACCTGCCCTGTATGTATGATATATTCTGAATTTATTTTTGGCTCCTTTGTATAGATAATGGAGTTCAAAATAGTTGAATTTAAATATAGGCATATTTGCTGGTTTTCATTGAGTTATTTATTTTGAGATCAAGACAGCAATAAATTCAAGGAGTTGCTCATGTAGTTTGATAAGATATTGTAAACAGACATGCAGAACAGTCAGTGACAGGGAAATGATGCTTAGCAGTCTGGGAAATTCATTTAAGAAGAAAACATTATTAGGGCTTTGAGTAGAAAGTCAATGAAATATTGATTAAGAAAAAGTGAATTCATATGCTACCAGAGTAGTGAGAAGACCCAAATGGAAAGAACAAATAAGCTCCCAGTAGCACTGACTACCATGATCACCAACACCCAATGCCCCCATTCCCAGGAAAAACCCACCCCCAGGACTGAAAAAGCAATGCTCATATTTGAGAATATAAAATTCAGGGCTTTCTTTTATGATATGTTAGCTGTAACTTTCTTGCTCTTTGTAGGTTGGCTATATATGTAGAAGAGAGGAAAAAGTGAGTTTGCAATTTTTGAGTATTGTTTATATTTTTATAGACAGAGAATTTGGGTTCATTTATCTCATTTCCCATCTAGATGTCAAAATTAGAATGGCTGAAATCATTACATGCCAATAATTGTGGGGAGTACACTGTTTTGCCTGAAAAACAGGGTACTATGAAAAACTTAGGGTTTAAACATGAAATGTTTTTGCTTCGTATCATATCATTTGTGAATATGAATTTGTGCTCTGTAATAAGAAAACTGTGGCTTCAAGTCCTGACTTGTTAAGTGCTAGTTAGTTATTCTGTATGTAATTAACCCAGGAAAACCTCAACTAATATTTAACTCTATAAAGTACTATTTCTCTTGTATGAACAACAAACTGAACATAATAATATATCCATTTACATAGTATTTTATTCTTCTCAAAGGTCTCCCTGATCTAATCTTAAATTTGAAACTCAGAACTCACTCGTTGTTTTCGTTAAGGAAGAAACATTGTCTCTACATTTTGGATGAAGAAATCATTGTTAAAGTAAATGAAGTCACTTGCAAAGTTGACAACTAAAATCGATGGCAGTGTCAAGAGTAGAAAGTAGGGATCCTCTACAATCTACAATTGAGGAGATAGAAAATAGGTGGCAGTATATATAGGGTGAATTATTAGTTAAGGGGAAAGTGAAATCAAAAGGGAAGAATTCCAAGAAGCAAAATAACGCATCACCTGTAGCTTTGGAATTGGAGAAAACTGGGTTTCCTTTACCTATTTAAAAAAATTCTTTTGTTATAATATTAGAACAATTCAATTAGTAGGGTTAGTAACTTTGTGTCAGTAAATGCAGACAGAGTGCTTGTTTGGTTTTGCCTGAGTACTATACTGACCTTAGTTTCTCCAGAAGCTTAATTTCATATGTGAACCATAATTTTCTGAAAACTTATTACTTACTTCATGAATTTGCCAAAAATCAATTTTAAAAAGTGTCATTCATTTGAAATCTGCTGAATGATATGGAAAAAAGGGCTCAAAGTGTTTTACTTCTGTTATAGAAATTTATTTGAAATGTTTGCAAAGGATGGAAGAGTAAAAGTGCACATTTCAAAAGGAACAAAATTAGCATTCTTAGAGAAAAATGTAATTTATATTATATACATGAAACTTTACTTCTTTTTATTTTAATACAATATATATTTCTTCTAGTTTGGTTGGATTTTTCTTACCATTTCTCATTTTAATTTGGGAGGTAAGGAATATGGGGATAGAAATTGATGATTGTTTTTCTCCCATGAACATAACTAAAATAATGTTATTGTTTATATCCATTCAAATCAATAAGCAATTAATTTGTTTTCCAAATCAGTATTTTAAATACTACTTTAAAATAAAAAGTCTTTTCACTTATAAGTAAGGAAATATTTACATAACATAATTGGGTTTATTTATGAGAAAAAAAGTTTTATTTATGAGAAAAAAAGTTCATTTGAATTGTAAAATTATAAGATTTAGAATTATTTTTTAAGGCTCCAACTTTGTTGCAATGGATCTTTTGATTTTGAAGTTGACAATATCAAGTTAATATGTAAAAGAGAGTTTTGAGGAAAGAATTTAAAAATGAATTGATGAAAATAACTACAAGATTAGAGCAGAAGAATATATCACAAATTATAGTGAGAAAACTAATGAATGCATTAATGATGTGGTTTGGTGGTCAAAATTTATAGTGAAAAATGATTGTGCCATGTGTTTGCCATCAGACATTGATATTTTATGGTTAATAAAACATTTAAAAAACTTTATGCTTAACATATTTATTTTTAAATACTGCAAAATAATAATGGATAAATAAATTCATTTCTGTTATAACATGTCAACATTTTAATCTTACAAATCACTAAGAAAAAGGTCAATAAGCAATAAAAATATAAGTCAAGCCAATTGCATTTGCCTCCTGAAGAGAGATTTTTTATTCAATATATTAAATATAGAGTATCATTATATTTGTCTTTCATTTTATTTTCTACCATGTTCTAAAACTACTTTGAGGTGTATATTCACCTAGTGACTACAATTAAAACTTTACCTTTGCTTCTACATCTTTAAAAAAAAACACTGTATAACTTACACTTGCACCTTTAACAAATTTTGAGTTTGAAAGGACATAGAGCTAACCCCTCCCCCATGTAATTAATTGTATATTTCATTGGAGTGGGAAAATGTTTGCTACCTAATAACATTTTCAATTATTTTAACTACTGATTGAATGCATTAATTTCAAGTAATGTCAAGATTGAACATAATCTGAAAGATTTATGGAAAGAATCATGTCATTAATCAGAAAAGATAGTTTTGTTTAGTATCAGATTTTCATTTACTGAAACACTAAAATTATGCCAATTAAATATAATTTTATATGTGTGTCATAAATATCTCTAAAACACTTTTGACTTTTCTTATTAACTTTGTCTTTTAAGGTGCTGTTAAGCTTTTTCACTGCACTGGACCATGTAAAACTGGAATAATGTCAATGTGTTTATTCTCTTGGGATTTTGCCAAAACAAGCACATTGAAATATTCTTTTTTGTATTATTTTTATTTTGTTACATTGCTATTTGGATGGGAAACTTGTTCATAATGATTTCTATTTCATGTAGTCAACTAATTGACCAGCCCATGTATTTCTTCCTTAATTACCTCTCACTCTCTGACCTTTGCTACACTTCCTCGTTGATGCCTAAATTACTGATGGACTTAGTAGGAGAAAGGGAGACCATTTCCTTTAATAACTGCATGTCACAGCTCTTTTGCACACATTTCTTTGAAGTCATTGAGATCTTTATCCTAATAGGGATGCCCTATGACTGCTATGTGTCCATCTGCAAGGCCCTGCACCACACCATCATCATGAACAAGCAGAGGTGTCACACTATCATTGTAGCTTGTTATGCTGGGAGATTTATATACTCAGCCAATCAGTTTCTTCTCACCATCTTCTTATCCCTCTCTGGTCCCAGTGAGACAGATCACTACTTCTGTGATGTGTATCCTTTGCTGCAACTGGCCTGCAATAATACATACAGAATTGGTGTTTTGGTAATAGTCAATTCAGGTATTGTTGCTTTGATAACTTTTGTGAATTTCATATTATCTTATTTTCTGATATTACACACCATCAGGGCTTAACCTGCACAAAGCCATAGCAAAGCTCTTTCCACTTGCAGTTCTCACATAACAGTTGTGATTCTGTTCTTTGTGCCTGTTTCCTTTGTTTATATTAGACCACCCATGACTTTTCCAGAAGATAAAGTATTTGCTGTTTTCTACACCATCATTGCATCTGATTTACACTTAGAAACTTGGAGATGAAAAGTGCCTTGAGGAAAGTGTGGTGCTGGCAATGCATTCAGAAAGGGCAGTAGTTCATATAAAGGGCATTTTGTATTTTCTCCCTAGGCCTTGTAAAATAGGCTTCTATTCAACTCTAAGCCTGAAAATTAGTCTGGAGTGATATGCATGTGTAGTCTTTAGCATTTGTCCAGACCTCTATATGGTTGGTCAATTTTACTTTATTTCCCCATGTTCATTGTTCTTCCATTCTCCTCATATTCCTTTACCAAGTCCTCTTATCCTTACTTTAACATTTTATTTTGGCAGTGTAAGGAAATCTTTTTCCTTCCTCTTGCATCTAATTTGAAAAAAAAAAAAAAACAACATTAGCCATCTGGTAGAGCAGAAATATAGTTTTTAGAATCTGTGTCCCATATACAATAAAAAGATTAAAAACGTGGAATTTTTGACCTGATACCAGTAGATAGATAAATGAGTGGAATATTTAACCCCTTTGGCTACTAAGCATTTATGAATGTTATTCTATACATTTTATTTTATTTCATTTTATTTTTTAATCAAATATATATTTTAATATTTTGATAGATAATTAGATTACACAGATATTACACAAAAAATATAGGGATTCACATATGCCCCACTCCCCACACCTACCACATTCTCCCACATAAACAACATCCTTCATTAGTGTGGCACAGTTATGGCAACTGATAAATACATCCTGAGGCATTGGCAGTGAGCATGGACTATAGTTCACATTATAGTTTACACTCTCTCCCACACAATTCTGTAGGCTATGGAAAGATATATGTTATACATCTGTCATTGCAATGTAATTCAGAACAATTCCCAAGTCCCAAGAAAACCACCACATTACACCTGTCTTTCCCTCCCACTGCCCCAAGAGACTCCAGTGGCCACTGCTTCCACATCAATGCTGTAATTGCTTCCATTGCTAGAATCACAAGTCTATTGTAGAATACCAATAACTCTAGTCTAATCCATAGTTCATTCTCCAATCCTGAGGATCCTGGGATGGTGATGTCCACTCCACCTCTAATTGAGAGGGTGTTTTGATCCTATACAGCTGATGGATAAGACTCTCTTGCTTGCAGTTGTAGGCACTCTCATTTCTTTGGTATGGTGGATGTCAATCCTCACCTCCTTTTTAGTTGTCCTGGGTGAGTCCAATGAACTGGAGAGTAGGTGTTGCAACTCTGCTGAGGCTTAAGGCCCAGTTGGCAGATGGAAAGCCCAAGGATTCAAGTCTCTTGGACATACACCTACCAACACCAGTACCAAGTATAGGATCAAATAAAAGGGACAGATGAGCCATGTGTAGGGAAGCCATAACTGAGTCCAAAGTAGGGTCAAATAGCAAGGCACCAAACTCCAGAGCTATCTGCCCTGACTATAGGACCTGGGTGTCTCCAGAGCCCTTAGAAGCCCCACTATTTGAGGTAATATCCACTTTGGAAGTCAATGAGATCTTACTGAGATGTGTATTAGCATTACCTCTGAGACGAACTCCCGACTCACTTTGAAGTCTCTTAGCCATATAAATTCATTTGTCTTTACATTTTCTCCCTTTTATTTGACATCTTTTTCTTATTGCATTGCTATTTGGTGCTTGATAGTAATCCCACGGTGCCACAGAGTCTCATCCTCGGGAGTCATGTTCCATGCTGGGGGAAAGATTATGTATTTATATGCTGAGTTTGGCTTAGAAAGAGACCACATTTGAGCAACAAGGTGGCTCTCAGGAGTCATCTCTTAGGCACCCCACAACACTTGACTAAGTTTCAATTTCAAGAGCAAAGGCTCATAAGCATAGTCATAAATATCAAGGGCCCATCAATGGACCATCCTTCACCAGTCATTGCCCTTGCACTTGGGGGACAGTTGCTGCTACATTAGAGAATGTGAAAGAGCTCTCCAGGATGGGAATTCGATATTCTTTTGGTTAATGTGTGAATCTCCACTCACTCTGACAATGCCTTGGGAAAATTTGAACACATTTATATACCTTATATTTATGTTTCAGGTTAACTTCCTCTCATGTATCCCCCATCACTGATACCATACACCAATGATTTTCTCCTGCCCCAGTTGTAACCCTTCTGTTATCCAAACTGTCTTCAAAAATGAAGCCAATAAAATAGCCAAATACAACTAATAGGAAAATGAAATAAGAATGGAAGTTTTAAATATAAGAAACGCAATATATAAAAATTAATAGAAAACTAAAAATAAAATTAAATTTAAAAATTGGAATATTAAAAAATAATGAAAAATATTTAAAAAAATGTTTTTGACATTTTGCCTTTCATCACTGTAATATCTGTTGTCCTCTTTGTACAGTTACATTTTCTTCCATTTATTCCTCAGTGTAACCGTTGGCCAATTTGATGTAATTATGAATTCCAAAAATATAATTGGATCATACTTGTAAACTGATCTGTTAATCTGGGCATGATTATGTTATGAGTAGGGTGTTGAGCCCCACCAGTTGGTGGGTGGGGAATCAAATATAAAAAGAATGGCAAGAACAGTTTTGAGAGCAGTTTTTGAGAAGCAGTTTAAATGTTGGAAAGAAGGCCCCAGGAGAAGAGAAGCAAGCCATTTGCCTGATGGTCTACAGCTGACCTTGTGGAGGAAACGGGCGCTAAGCCCGGAGAGAAAGGCAGCCCCGGGAAGAGAGGAACCCCAGAAGCCTGAACCCTGGCAAACGCCAGCAGCTGTCTTGCTCTAACAATGTGACAATGGACTGTGGTGAGAGAAGAAACATAACACTTTATGGTCTGGTATCTGTGGACTTCTACCCCAAATAAATACCCTTTGTAAAGACCAACCCATTTTTGGTATTTCACATTAGCACCCCTTTGGCTGACTAATACAGAATTTGGTACCGAGGAGTGGGGATATGCCTTTGTAATTACAAAACTGTTGGACTGGTTTTATAAATGGGTAAGCGGTATTTTTTGGAGAGCTTGTGAAATGCTTAATGGAAAAGGCCAGATCACTTTTAAAAAACTGTTGCTAGCAATATGGACACCAAAGAGACTTTCTATGATGCCTTAGAAGTAAATGATGAAACTATTATTGGAAACTGGAGGAAGGGCGATCCATGTTTTAAAGTTGCAGAGAAGTTAGCAAGATTAACTCCTGGTGTTATATGGAAGACAGAATTTGAAAATGGTGAACTGGAGCATTTAACTGAAGAGCTTTCCAAGCTGAACTCAGAGAATGTGGCTTGGCTTCTCTTTGCAGCTTATAGCAAAATACTAGATGAGCAAAATACACTAAGGACTGAACTTTTGGGCACAAAGAAAACAGAAACTGATACCGGGACTTCCAAGTGTCTGGAAATCAAATTCCCAGATGAAAATGCCCTATTTGAAGACTTAATTAAACCTGGAACTTGTAAATCAGAATTTAAGATGCAGTTATCTCGGAAAGACTTGTGGAAAGTCTTACTGTCTGATGGCTTAGACCCCTGCTTCCTGCATGCTAAACCAACAAAGTTTTTGAGAGAGCTGTATGAACAAAACTGCCAGCTTGGACAAAAGAGGACATGGGAAGGAGAGATTGAAGGAGAATCAGCTTTAAGAAGAAAACCATGGAAGCAGAGATGTGGAATTAAGACATCTCCTTGGGCAAAGAGAGGAGGCCCACCCATGTATACAGACAGGATGAGTTTGCCCCTGCAGTTGAAGAGGGTGGATGTTCCTACCCGATGTTCTGAGAAAGTTTTGATGCCCCATGGTGTAGAGAGGGTGTGTTTTCCCCAGCAGTTGAAGAGGGTGGATGTCCCCACCTGATGTTCTGGGAGAGTTTTGCCATCCCAGGGAGCAGGGAGGGTGGAGCACATTCCTCAAAGATTAGGGTGGTTAAGGTCAACACCCTATAGGTCTGAGATGGGTGTACCTGTCCCCCATGGATTAGAGAAGGCCAGGTGGTCAACCCATTGCTCTGAGAAGGTTGAACCTGTATGCCAAATGTTATGGAAGGCCAGGTGGTCAACTCGTTGGTCTGAGAGGGTTGAAACTGTATGCCAAAGGTTAGGGGGAATGTTGTCTTCACCTCACTGTATTAGGGGGCTAAAACTCTAACCCAAAGATTGGGAAATGTGTGGCAATCACACCAAAACTCTTGAGGGTGAAGTCTGGAGCTTGGTCGACACCCAGATGCTTGATGAGGGTGGAACCAAGAAAATGGCCGTTGGGCAAGCCTGTGGAAAGGGTGGGTTCCCGTGTGGCCCCAAGGAGAAGAAACCATCTTCTTAAGAATGACTCTCAGTCTTTGAAATCCAATGGCGGATGACTTGCAGGCTTACTGAATTGTAGAGAAACCATGACTCATGTTTAACATCCCAATTTCTCCTTATGATATTGAAAATGTTTATCCTTTGTCTTTCCATTTGTGTATTAGAAGCAGTTAAATGGTTTTGTAAGTTTCAGAGGTCTATAGCAGACTGGGACTTTGCCTCAAGATGAACTGTATTTCTTTAAAATAATTATGATATGATTTTGTAGTTGAATTGTTACTGATTTAAGGTTTTTTGAATATTGTAATGTATTTTTGGAATTCAGAGGGTGGAGTGTAACCCTTGGCCAATTTGATGTCATTATGAATTCCAAAAATATAATTGGATCATACTTGTAAACTGATCTGTTAATCTGGGCATGATTATGTTATGATTAGGGTGTTGAGTCCCACCCTTTGGTGGGTGGGGAATCAAATATAGAAGGCATGGCAAGAACAGTTTTGAGAACAGTTTTTGAGAAGCACTTTAAATGTTGGAAAGAAGGCTCCAGGAGAAGAGAAGCAAGCCATTTGCCTGATGGTCTACAGCTGACCTTGTGGAGGAAAAGGGCACTAAGCCCGGAGAGAAACGCAGCCCCGGGAAGAGAGGAACCCCAGAAGCCTGAACCCTGGCAAACGCCGGCAGCTGTCTTGCTCTAACATGTGGCAATGGACTGTGGTGAGAGAAGAAACATAGTGCTTTCTGGTCTGGTATCTGTGGACTTCTACCCCAAATAAATACCCTTTGTAAAGACCAACCCATTTTTGGTATTTCGCACCCCTTTGGCTGACTAATACACCCAGTGTCTTATTCTTTTTTTCATTTTGTTTTCAAAGAAGTTTTAGGTCACAGTAAAATAACATAAATAATGCCAGGGGCTCCAATATATCCAACATCCTCCCCTTTATCCCCCTTCCTATATTAGTACCATTTTATATGTGAATGTTACATTTGCTACAACTGATATACAAATAATGAAACACAGCTACTAACCATGGTCGATGGTTTACATTATGGTTTACATTTTAGACTGTACACTTTTATGAATTTTGATGATATTTAACATGGCCTGTATCCATCATTGCAAAATAATGTAGAACACTCCCATTGTCCACTAAATACCCCCTGTTTCATCTCTTCTATTCCTCCCTCACCCTCCCCTCAGAGCCCACAGAACCCACCTGGCTTTACTCCTTGGAGGATAAGGTTCCTAGTTACTTGCAACAACACTGAGGTCTTGACACACTGGCTTGTCCTTCCCTATTAGGAGCCACACATGCTCTCAAGATACTCCTGCCCCTCCTTTTTAGAACATATTGGTCCCCCTCAGGATGGGAGTCAAGCTCCTTCCCACTCAGTATGTGGGTTTCCACCCACTAATACAACACATTATAATAAATTGATCCTTCAGACACTCCCTAAAATCCTGCCTCAAATGTTCCCTGTCCTGAATATGCCCCCCCATCCAACACCCTAAATCAGTAACCCTTCATTGTCATATTGCCATAAGAGCATTCCCAATTTTGTTCTTACAATCACAAACCTGCCAATCCCCACTGTTCACATGGTCCCTCTCCCAGCCCTCCCGACAGAACCATGGACCATCCAAACCACCCTCCCCACTCTACCCACCTGTCAAACCTACAATACCCAACCTAATTGTTTCACTACTCTCCTGTCATATCTCTTCAATGCCCATATACACAATTCCACCTTGTCATAGATTACCCTATGGGCATTGGCTCACAACCTTCTTCTCCCTATCTCTTTCCTGTAAACCTATCTTCCAGACAATAGCTCTTTCAGTCTGCTCAACTTGCTTCATTCATATCAGTGAGGTTATGTAATATTTGTCCTTCAAGCCCTGGCTTGCTTCACTCAACATAAGGCCCTCAATATTCATCTATGGTTTCCCCTGTATTAACACTGTATTAATTCTTACAGCTGGGTAATATTCCATTTTATGTAAGTACCACATTTTGTTTATCCATTCTTCTCTTGTTGGTCATTTGGGTTGATTTCAACTTTTGGCAAAAGTGAATAATGCTGCTGTGAACATTGGTGTGCATATATCTGCTCATGTCCTTGTTTTCAATTCTTCTGGGTATATACCCAGAAGTGGAATTGCTGGATCCTACAGCAGTTCTATAGTTAGTTTTTTGAGGAAATACCAATCTGTCCTCTAAAATGCTGGGACCATTTTACATTCCCACCAGCAGTGGATGAGGGTTCCTATTTTTCCACATCCTCTCCAAAATTGTAGTCCTCTCTTTATTTAATAGTCACCATTTTAATGGGTTTAAGGTGGTTTTGATTTGCATTTCATTGTAGATTTGATTTGCATTTCCCTAATAGGTAGTGATGGTGAGCATCTTTTCATGTGTTTTTCAGCCATTTGTATTTCTTCCTAAGAGAAGTATCTTTTCAACTTACTTGTCTATTTTTTAAATGTGTTGTTTGTCTTTTTATTTTCAAGGTGTAAGATTTATTTGTATGTGCTGGATATTAGACTCCTATCAGATATATGGTTGCCAAATATTTTCTCCCATTGTGTGGGCTGCCTTTTTACTTTCTTCATAATCTCCTTTGAGATGTAAATGTTTTTAAATTTGAAGAGATCCCATTTATCTTTTTTTTTTTTTCACTGCTTGTGGTTTGGCTGTGAAGTTCATGAAACCATTTCCTATTACAAGGTCCTGTTGATGGTCCTCTATAATATCTTCCAAAGTCTTTATGGTCTTGGTTATTATATCCATATCTTTGATCCATCTTGAGTTGGTTTTTGTATAAGTTGTGAAATGATGATCTTCTATCATTCCTTTGGATATGGGTATCCAGTTCTCCAAGCACCATTTATTGAAGAGGCCATTCTCTCCTAGTTGAGTGGGCTTGGTGGCCTTGTCAAATATCAGATGACTGTATATGTGAGGATCTATATCAAAACTCTCAATTCAGCTGCCTTGGTCAGTATGTACATCCTTGTGCCAATACCATGCAGTTTTGAACACTGTGGCTTTTTAGTATGTTTTAAAGTCAGGCAGTGTGATTCCTCCAATTTCATTTTTCTTTTTCAATATGTCATTGGCAATTTGGAGCCTCTTGCCATTCTAAATAAATTTCATAGTTAGTTTTTCCAATTCAGTAAAAACTGTTGTGTTCATTTTTATTGGGATTGCATTAAATCTGTAGATTAGTTTAGTTAGGATAAACATCTTAGTGTTGTTTAGTCTTCCTTTCCATGAACAGGGAATATTCTTTGATTTATTTAAGTCTTCTTTGATTTCCTTTAACAGTGTTGTGTAGTTTTCTGTGTATAAGTAATTTACATCTTTATTTAAATTTATTCCTATGTATTTGATTCTTTTAGTTAATATTGTAAATGATATTTTTCTCTTGATTTCCTCCTCAGATTGCTCATTCTTAGTGTATAGAAATGCTACTGATTTTTGAACACTGTTTTTATAACCTGTGATTTTATTGAACTCATTAATAAGTTGTAGAAACTTTGTTGTACATTTCTCAGGGATTTCTATATATAGGATTATGTCATCTGCAAATAGTGAAATTTTCACATCTTGCAGTATTTTTATTATGAAAGGGTGTGGTATTTGTCCAATGCTTTTTATGCACCTATAGAGATAATCATGTGATTTTTTAAAATCTTTTTATGTTTTTTATTACATTGATTGATTTTTTATGTTGAAACACCTTGCATACAAGGGATGAAACCCACTTGGTCATGGTTTATAATTCATTCGATGTGTTGTTGAATACGATTAGCAAGTATTTTTTTGAGGATTGTAGTATTTAGGTTCTTTAGAGAGATTGGTTTGTAATTTTCTTTTCTAGTGGCATCTTTGTTTGGCTTTGGCATTAGGGTAATTTTGGCATAAAAGAATGAGTTAGGCAGTGTTTCTTCTACTTCTATTTTTTGGAAGAGCTTAAGCAGGATTGTTGTTAGTTCTTTCTGGAATGTTTGGTAGAATTCACCAGTGAAGCCATCTGGTCATGGGCCCTTCTTAGTAGGGAGGTTTATGATGATTGAATCTATCACTTTACTTGTGATTGGTCTGTTGAGTTCATCAATTTCTTCTTTCATCAATGTAGGCTGCTTGTGTGTCTAGGAATTTGTCTAGTTCCTCTAAATTATCTTTCTTGTTCGCATATAATTTTTCAACTATCCTTTTATTTTCATTTCTGAAATGTCAGTGGTGATATCCCCTTCCTCATTTATTATTTTGTGTATTTGCCTCTTCTCTTTTTTTTCTTTGTTAGTCTAGCTAAGGGTTTGTCAATTTTATCTATCTTCTCGAAGAACTGGCTTTTTTATTTCATTTATTTTTTCTAGTGCTTTCTTATTTTCTATTTCATATAGCTGTTCTCTAATCTTTTTTATTTCCATCTTTCTACTTCCTTTGGGGTTAGTTTGTTGTTCTTTTTCTAATTCCTCCAGGTGAGAAGTTAGGTCTTCAATTTTAGCTCTTAGTTCTTTTTTGATATATGCATCTATGGCTATGAATTTCCCTCTCAGTACAGCTTTTGCTGCATCACATAGGTTTTGATAAGTACTGTTGTCATTTTCATTCATTTCAAGGTAGTTATTGGCTTCTTTTGAGATTTCCTCCTTGACCCACTCTTTGTCTTAGACTGTGTTGTTTAACTTCCATATCATAGAGCCTAATCTCATTCTCTGGCCCTTTCTGATTTAGAGCCTCATTCCATTGTGGTCAGATAAATTACTTTGTATAATTTCAATCTTTCTGAATTCATTGAGCTTTTTTTCTGTGGCCTAGCATGTGGCCTATATTGCAGAATGATTCATGTGCACTCGAGAAGAATGTATATCCCATTGTATTTGATTGAAGTGTTATGGAAATGTCTATTAAGTCCAGATCTTATAATGCATTATTCAAACTCTTTGTTTCTTTATAGATTCTCTGTCAACATGTTCTGTCTAATGGTGATAATCATTTATTAAAGTCCCCCACTATAATTGTAGAAACATCTATTTCTCCACTTAGTTTTTCCAGCATTTGCTTCATGTATTTTGAGGCACTTCGGTTAGGTGCATATATGTTTATGATTGTTCATTCTTTTTGAAACATTACCCCTTTCACTAATGTATAGTGTCCATCTTTGTCTCTTACAATGGTTTTGCATTTGTAGTCTATTTTGTCTGATAATAGTATAGGTACTTCTGACGTTTCTTGGTTATTATTTGTAAGATTGTTTTCCAGCCATTCATTTTCAGGCTCTTTGTGTCCCTGTGTCTAAGGCTGCTTTCTTTTAAACAGTGTAAAGATGGGTCATATTTCCTTATCCATTCTGCCAATCTGTGGCTCTTGACTGGAAGTCAAGAATTTAATCCATTAACATTCAGTGTTATTGCTCTCAAAGAATTACTTACTTACATTAGCCGTATTTTATTTGGGTTTGCGTATGCTATATGTTTTTTATTTATCTTTTTGTCTTTATACCTGTTCTTACACTCTCATCCAACTCTCTCTCTCCTGTTTTTTCCTTTCAATCTGCAGAACTCCCTTTAGTATTTCTTGAAAGGGAGGTTTCTTTATGGCATAGTCTCTTAATTTCTGTTTATCTGTGAATATTGTGAACTTTCCATCATTTTTGAATGCCAGCTTTGCTGGAGAGAGAATTCTTGGATAGAAGTTTTTTTTCTTTTAGTACCTTAACGATGTCATACCACAGCTTTCTTGCCTCTGTGGTTTCAGATGAGAAAGCAGCACTTAATCTTATTGATGTTCCATTGTATGTGATGGTTTTCTTTACTCTTGCTGTTTTTGGTGTTTTCTCTTTGTCTTGAGCATTGGAGAGTATGATGAGTACATGTCTTGGAGTAGGCTTCTTAGTATTTATACTGTTTTGGGTATGCTGCACTTCTTGGACATGCATATCCATTTTCCTCCATAGGTTGGGAAATTTTCAGCCATTAATTCCTCCAACACTCCTTCTGTCCCCTTTCCCTTCTCTTCTCGTCTGGAATGCATATAATGTGTATGTTTGTGCATTTTGTGTTGTCATTCACATTCTTAAGTTCCTGAATTTTTTTATCTAGCTGTTCTACTGTCTGCTTTATTTCAGATGCACTGTCTTCCACATCTCCAATTATTTCCTCTGCCTGTTCAAATCTGCTGTTAAGTGCTTCCAATGTAGTATTGATTTCTTGGATTGTGCCCTTCATCACCATCATATCTGTTATATTTTTACGTATGTTTACACTTTCTTCAGTATGTTCTCCCAGTATCTTCTTCATATCCTTGATATCTTCCTTCACATCATTAAGTTGGTCCATGATATTTGTTTGAATGGCTTTGATTACTTGTTCAATGTTCATCATCTCTTCCTGGTTTTTAGTTTTCTCATTGGACTAGGCCATATTTTCCTGTTTCTTGGTATGGCTTGTTATTTTTTGTTGCTGTATTGTCATCTTTTTATCTTAATGGGTTTTATTCAGTTGATTAGCTTCACTCACTACTCTGTGGTTTCATTTAGTTGCTGTTTTTCTGGTGTGTGTAAAAATTTTTCTTTGACACTTTGTTCTTCTTATTTTATTTCCTTGCTGCTATATTCCTGTGCAGGAAAAAGATTAGTGCCAAAGAAAGCAAAAAAGTTAAGAAAATAAAAAGGATAATAATAAAATTTAGAAGAGGAACTGTATAAAACCTTGGAAAATGAATATTTAACCAATGTAAGCAGTGTAGAGTAATAGGAGTAAAAAAGTGGAATACCAAAAATGAAATGGGAAACCAAATAGATAAAAAATATATAGAATGAATTAAAGGCCAGAATGATGAAGAGAGAGGGAAAGGGAAAAGAAAAGAAAAAAGAAAATAGTTAATAAAAGAAAGAAAACAAGATGGACAAGATAGAGGGAAAAAAAATGGAAAAATTGAAAGCTAAACAAACATAGGTGGAATGTAAGAATATCAAAAGAAAGTGGAGGATAGAAAGATGAAAGAAGGAAAAGAAATAGCTTTTGTAGAAAAAATTGGTATACACTGAAAAAGCAGAAATCATGGAAGAGGAAACACAGCAAGCAAGAAACAAGCCAGCAGTACCCCCATTCAGCTGTCCCTTGCGAGAGAGATAGTGCCGTTTTAAACTAATGCTGTCTTGCCTCTTCACTCTTCTATACATTTTAGAATCCATGAATAAAACAACAATATTTTTCTCTTTCAATTGAAGAAGATGCAATACGCAAATATGCATATATAAATCTAAGAAACAACAAAAAAGAATTGCTGCAACTGTTCTTGTTGCTGTAATTGGTCATGTGACTTTAGTTAATCTTTATAACTTACATTATTTGTAGCTTTATTTTCCAATTAACTTTTATCATTTCTCTTGAAATCTTTAAGAGATGTTTTAGAGATTTCTACATTAAAGGCATTTTTCATTTGTGCCTGCATTGTGATGCAACCAACAAATTTCCCCTGGTCATTAGTACCAATGAATTCAGCCTATTCTTTTCTGTTGGCTTAATAGAGACATAAGGAGTCCAAAATGTACAGGTGGTATTTTCAATTACCCATTCAATAAAATAACTGCTGTGTTCTCTAATGAAAGCATAACCTCTTTATATCTAAGACCTACAAATTTGCTGAGCTAGAAATGGTGGTATAGGAAGCAAAAATTTTCTAAGTGGGTTTTTAGTTTGGTAGTAAAAGAAGCTATTTGCACTTATATTACTTGGTACCCATAACAGTTTATTCTGGCTGTGGAAGAAACAGCATTATAAACTGGTCAATTTTCCTTAGAAATTAAGCTCTAGATTTTCAAGGTGTTATTTTTAATGTTTAGTAAGTTATTCCACCATTCTGTTACACACGTTACTACAGAGTAATTGGTACACAGTAAAGAAAGTGAGTTCCTTGATATTGTGTGCACTGCCACATTTCTTTTACTATGAAATAAGATACTCAATCAGAGTCAGTGCTGTGTTAATAACAAGATGATGAATAAGGCATTCCATAAATTCATGGATTTTGCTGTTATAACTTGCATCTGACCAGACATTTTAACAAAGACATCCATAAACCTGGGGTATGCAGTGAAGGTAGCATTATTCTTTGAAGCATCACAGTGCCAACAAATTAGCCAAAGCTGGAGTACCCAAGATAACAGAGAAGAGAAAAGTATGTGTACTTTAGGCTGGTATTCAGTATTGTCTTTTACTTGAGTCATTGCATGATTTTCAAGCATCAGCCAGTAGATGGATACCCTAAATGTAACAAATGCTTGCAAGAATTTACAGATTAAGAAATCATATGACCATGGAACTGAGAGAGTCTACAACTGCAAGCAAAAGAGTGCCATCCATCAGCCATTGGGGATTGAGGTCCCCTATCAATTAGAGGTTGAGTGGGCATCACTATCCCAGAATCCACAGGATTGGTGAATGAAATATGGACTATAGTAGACTTACTGGTGTTCTACTATAGACTTATTGTGATTCTAGCAATGGAAGGAATTATATCATTGATGTGGAGACAGTGGCCAGTGGAGGTGTTGAAGTCAGGGAGAGGGAAAAAGAGCTGTAATAAGGGGGCATTTTCAGGACTTGGAATTGACCTGGATGACATTGCAGTGACAGATACAAACCATTATATATCCTGCCATAGCCTACAGAATTGCATGGGAAAGTGTGTAAGCTACAATGCAAACTATAGTCCTTGCTTAGTGGCAATGCTCCAAAATGTGTTCATCTATTGCAATGAATGTATCACACAAATGAAAGAAGTTATTAATGTGAGGAAAAGTAGGAGGTGTGGAGAGTGGGGCATATGGGAATCCCTCATATTTTTTATGTAACAATGTATGTAATCTAAGTATCTTTTAAAATATGTTTTAAAAAATAAATCATATGCATTATTGATGGAGTGAAAAATGATACAACCAATTTATCAATTAGGAAAATAATTGACTAAAATAAGCATATTGTATTCTTATGTCCTAGAAATACAATCATAGGTATATACTCCACAGAAATATTTACATAGACTCACCAAAAGAGAAAAGCTTCTAAGCATTGTTTGAAAAGCCCCAAGCTTGTAATAACCCAAATGTAGAACAAATAGACTGTCATATATTTATATATAAAATACAACATTTCAATAAAGAAACCATTGTTCCCCAAGATATGAAAAAATGTCACAATCTCACAATCATAATGCTGAACAAAAGAAGACAGAAAGAATAAATTTTCTATTATTCCATGTATATAAAGTTGAAAATAGTTAAAACTAATCTATCATTAAAAGACAAGATAGCAGCTACTTCTGGTGATTAGAGGAAGGAATCTTCTGTGTTGCTGCTAATGGTCTATTTCTGTCCTTCGCTCCCATTTCTCAGCAACTCTGTTCTTTTCCCCTATTTCTCAATAAATTCTTTTTACTATTTTTACTGACCTAACAACATCATCATCAACAACAACAACAACAAAATAACTGTAAAGGAAAAGTGGAGATTTTACTCTTTCAAATTAGGGACTTTGTTTTTTCAAAATCCTTTATAAAGAACAGTGGAAAAAATCCCTAAGCTGGAATATGTTATATATAAAGCTTATGACTTAAAATCTTTAGTACCCAAAATATATAAACAAGCCCCAATGAGATAGCAAGTAAAGAATCCATTTGAAAAAATGGTCAAAGTTAGAAGCAGGCATTTTACAAAAGAGAAAATCCAAATCACCTGTATACATCTGAAAAGATGGTTAGTAATCAGGGAAATATTAAAATAACAATGCAAACTATTTTAACCCTCATCAGTCTGGCAAAATTTAAAGTTATAAAAGAGCACATGGTGGCAAGGATATGAAACAATGCAAACTCTCATTTATTGCTTGTGAGATTGTTAACTTTACCATCTGTATGAAGAGGTATTATGTATTAAGTGGAATGTATGCATTTCTTAAGGCTCAGTAATTCAAGTATTATCTTTATATGAGACACTTTTGTAGAATTCCACCAAGTGATAATTTCAAGAATGTTCAGAGCAGCCTTGTTTGCATCACAAAATAGTACCAGTAACAAAAATAAAGGAAGAAAGGAAAATAAATGGCAGATAATGCAATTGCTCAATAATAAAAGAATGGATAAATAAATTGTATGTTTTTCATACAAAAAATACATAAAAATGAGTGAAGTAAACACATTTATCTGATGCATAAGACTCAAAATTATAATTTTAAAAGAAAGAAGTCATTCACAGAAGATTCAAGGTAAAAAAGAGGCAAAATTAGACAATATATTTTTTAGGGATATAGATATATGTATTAATGCTATTCATGTAAAAATAAACCAAAAAGCATTAATATAATTCAGGAATTAGTTACCTTTGAGAGAGAGGGAAAGGATACTTTGGGGAAGAGACTTTCAAGTCACTTGAAAGGTACTGGCAATGTTTTATTTCTTAACAGTTCTGGTAGGATAAAAGAGGACATTTTATTTTGAATCTTTCTCTAGATGATATAGATATAGATATAGATAGATATAAATATAGATAGATTAGATATATATTATAAATATATCTACAGATATAGATATATATATACTCACAAACACACATAAAATTACAATTTTATTTAATATATATTTACAATTAAATTTTTAAGTCAATGACATTTTGAAGGACAGATATTTGCTTAAATATAGTGAATTATGCAATCATCAGGAAAATTCCCCTAGAAATCAATGCAAATGTGTAAGAAATAAGGATAATTTGTGTAAGATAAGAACTGTAGAGAAGAATAAACATATACATAAAATTCGAATTCTAGAAGTTGAGAAGCTTAATAAAATGAGCAATTTGAGAAAATCAACTTAAATTTAAGAAAATGGAGAAACAATAATCAAGTGTATGAGAAAATTGTCTTGAATTTAGGAAAGACATAATAATTGTGAAATATATTACTTACCCACTAATATCCATTGATTACCAATCACAAAAGCCAGAAATATGACAATACCTAATTTACTCTAGTGAAATGTATGGATTTTTAGACTTGAAAAGTATGGACTCTCCCCTGGAGTTGTGCTGTTACCTGACCCTTGTTATTGGCCTAGAACTAATGAGGCATGATAATAAATCAAATCTTAAGAAAATAAGCATCATTTTTCAAGGAAACAGATTCAGGTGAATTTATTGCACAACTTCCAGATGAGTAGAATTTGTTTTCTTCTAGAACAGAGAAAGGGGATAATTCTGTTCACCCAGAGGTTTTAGAGAATTTGGGTGTTCAAAATTCTCAGACTCAACCTTAACGTTCACTATCCCTAATTTCAGGATCCCATTTTCCAGGGCTCTGTTACTGACATAAGAGTCTCTTAAAAATTAAAGCCCTGCTACGTTCATAAGAAAATTCTGGGTCTGATTTGCAGCATGATCTACTTTTTGGCCTCTGATTATCAGAAATCCAAGAAAAGAGCTCTGGTTTTCACAGCATTCCTTAAGTTGCAGTAGGTCAAATATAACATGTCAGTTTTGGTGCCATTAACAGAAATCCGGCAACATCAAAATATTTATGCTTGTGTCTTTCACCCTTTCCATACAGGCTCCAGAGCCATTGCAAACCCCAAAACCTCATCATTTGCTTTCATTGTATCTTTGTTAACATAAATGAAATACTTATGCTTAGTGTCCTGCATGTACAATCCAAATGTGAAGGGAGTTAAGGCCTAAAGAGACCCCTCTAATATATGGAAATGTGGAAAACTTGTCTTTCTCCTTCCAAATGGATTGTCTGAGACACAGTAGTTTATACAGTTGTTCAGAAGGCAATCCAGCAAGATGGAGGGAACATTTGTCCTTGACACCATAAGGAGGCCAGTTAAAAAATGCACACTATTATATTATCTCTTCTTTGTTGGCTTACTTTCATTTTATTTCACAATTGAATTATAACTTATAATCTTTGGCTCAGTTTCCATTTTTTAGGAATTCCAGGTTAAGATCTGTTTTCAGAAGAAGCCAAGGGTTATAATGTCCCAGGTAATCCACTTTAAATGTCACATGAAAATTAAGTACAACGTTAGATTAGCAACTTTTGGATAGACCAAAAAAAAAAACCCCACATTTTTAATGTAAATGACAATGATGATTTTATTTCATTTGAATTTCAAAAATCATTAGAGACTACACCCTCTCCAGAGAAAGCAGGAAAGTCCTACAACCAAGATCCACATAGCACATAGGCTTAATGTATGGTAAAATTCATTAGTTTTTAGCAGTAAAGTTAGCATTTATTCTGACTGCAATCTATCACTGAATACCATCTTTAATTCACAATTAAGGGAAATTATCTAGTGAGTTCATCTCCTAGTAAGCAAAAATCCAACAAACCTATAAGAAACAAATATAACTTTCAAATAGAAAAACTTAGCTTTCATATTTAATATAAATTTTATTTTACTCTATAAATATGTTGATTTAATTTCTTTGATATGTACATTTTCCTTTATTCCTTCAATCTTTTGCAAATGTGTTAAATAATAACTTCCCATTATTTAAGTAAAATGCAATGGATGATTAGATCTATATTCTTCAGAAGATATTAAAATGAGGAAGACTTATTACGATTTTGAAAAATTCATGAAGAAAAATAGTATCATTATTATTCAGTGTAATACATTGGGATCGATTAGAGAAAAATAAATTGATAAATGAATCTCTTTTATGCAAAAGAGAAATATGTAAATGAAAATAAGAGGCATAAATTAAGGGGATGCATTAGAGTACAAATTCATTGCTCTTTTCATCTTTTGCTACTCTATAAATGATATGCACGCAAGGGGAAATTAAGAGCATGGGATGTCATGGGTTTAGAGCACCTTAATATTAGAGGATCCTGGAAATCAGTGTAGAATAAATGTAATGGATGAAGGAGAGAGTAATGTGAACAGTAAAAGAGAAAGGAAATAAGACTGGTTCTAGAGTTAGGAGAGAACTTTGAAGCTGGTGTTGAGAGAAATTTCTGGAGTAAGAAAACTTGGATTGCAGCATAAATGGTAATATGTTCCTAGGGTAATTCCAAGAATCCTTTGGGTGTGAAAACTGTATTATCAATATCAGAATTGTAGAAAAAGAATTAAAATACATCTTAAAATAGCCTTCATGTATAATCAATATTTACCCCTATTGCAAAACAGGGCTATTAAGAAGAAAATTACATTCTTTTTAGTATTATATGAGTCAACACATGTAAAATGCTGAGAGTCATATCTAAGAGGTGGTAAACATCAAATAAATATTCACTTTCATTACCATTATTTTTCTTTTCCATCTCAAATAATGATAATCAATTATATATGAATTATAGTAACATTCATTTTTATACTAATTTTAAACCTTCAGTGTAATTTTATTATTTTGGAAAATATACATTGGATATGTGATGTATACATAACAAAGCAAGGAAAGGCAAAGAGAAAGAGAAAAAATAAAGCCTTTTGCACACTATGTATGTGTCTTATATATCAACATGCAAATCTGTGGGGCATTGATATTAGAAGTGCACATATTAGAAGAGTAGAAAAAGAGTTCCAGGCAAGTTTATTATCCTGCCCCAGATTATATGGCTTTGACACTTTCCTCATCTTTTGTCTAAATCCAAAATCTATGCACTGACTGTTAGATTAAATTATGAATGGCAAGAAGAATACAAGGTGTTGTTGCTCACTTTCTGAAGAACTGCTTGGAGAAATAAAAAAATAATCAATTTCCTGGCTGTTTCAATTAAGTGTCAATGATGAGATATCTGGAAGTATTTTAGAGAGTGATAAAGGTGTTTTAGACTTTGAATGGTTAATGAAAGCTTGCTATTGGTATAGAAGCAAGTGCTGTTCTTTGAGCATGGACGCAACAAAAGGAACCAAAATTTTAGAGATTTTAATCTGTCATGATATATGCAATGAATTGCAGAGGGAAAAAGAGCTACTAATTTTGAGATGAAATACATTTATCATACTCATGGAGACCAAGCTGGGTGCTGTTATTATGAGACCTTACTGTTAGGAGTGAGAAAGGACTGAGGCCAGGATGGATCCTGGAAAATTATCCCCCAAAAGGTGTCCTAAATTATCCATTATGAGAAAATAGTACAGGGAACAAGAAGTGTGTTACATCATTTATTCTTCAAAGATAATGTCTAGCTTAATGTAATAACTCCCCCACATCATGTTACGTAAACTTTTTCCTTGATTCCAATTTAGCATGTAGTCTCTTTCCTTAAAGCTGAAGCTTTCCTGGTAAATTTTATATATGTTTATATGTTCCACAAATAAATAATCAACTTAATATAACAACAATATTATATGTTTAGCTTGAAAATAGTTTACTTCAGATGTATCCTTTGACAAATCAATGAGAGATGAATATGGTTTGGGGAAACATATACTGAATTGGGAGTTAGGAGACAACTTTGCTGCAATTTATGAAATGAGGACAATAAAATTTTAGCAGACTTTATTCATTTGTACAAGGGGATAGAAAATAAGCCTCTAAAATCTTTAAAAATATGATTAAAATGCCAACTTCAAATAAATTTTAATAAAAGAAACTTTGAGCCAAAAGGAAGAAATTCATATGATCTTGTTTAAAGCTATAAAATGAGCATGGACAAAGAGAACCATATATCAAAGATGTGAATGAGGAGTTAATATCATAAAAACCACAATTTCATTAATATATGAATTAAATATAATTCTCATTAAAATTCCAGATTTTCTTTTTGTTTCTAATAAAAAAAATCCTAAAGTTTATGTGGAAGGAATAATGCCCAAGAAAAGGCAATAAATGTGTTTTTATTAGTTGGGGTAATCCTCATTGGAAAACAATTTAAGAACTTATGCAAATGAGTGTTTCTTTTATTTAATGTAAAAATAAGTCCTGAAAAAACAAGCAGAATCTAAGGTTAATATAGACAGAAACAGACTCCCTCTAGATGCTTGTTTTACCATGCTTTTCATGAAGTGTTTGTCCTTATGTTTGCAAAATGGCTGATTATGTCTATGTTTCAGGATAGAAGAAAGAAAAAGATTTAAAAAAGAATAAAAATATTTATCAGGAATTAAAACTTTTCCAGAATTCCCCAACAGACTCACATTTAGGTTTCATTGATACTGCAGTATTAAATCACTAACCTAATTACAAGAGATAATGAGGAATTGCCAGCACAAGCAATCTCAGGGTTCTAAGAGTAATAAAAATGGAGAGATACTGGGTAGGCCACTGGAAACATCTGAAATATTATTCAAAATAAGAACCCTGAAGGGGAACTTGTTATCTCAGATACCTTTTCAATAAAGCATTGATTTTGAAAAGGAAATAATTTCTTCTAAGAGAATTTGTAATCCAGTAATATTTCTGAATATATATAAAGCAATACATGAAAATTATATAGTTCCATCAATATGGCTCTTTTCTCTATCAATGGGGATTTTTCTCAATATTTTTAAACATTTATTTATTCAACAAATAATTGTTGATTATTATATTCCAACCATTATTCTAGGAACAGAGTAAAACACTTATGTGCAAATATAGGAAAGATTGGAGGCCATTACAATAATCCATTGAGAGTTGAAGGTAGAGGTGTGATTTGGAAGAGAAAAATTTTAGTCACCTGCACATAGTAAGTATTTAAATTTCTATTATGTAAAATCACCAAGATTGAAACAGACACAGGCCCAAGGATGGAGCCTAGTGAAACTCTAATACAGAGAATTCAGTGAGACCATCAAGGGCTGGGAAAATCAAATTAGATGTGACAGAATTGGGCTCAGTTTTGGTTTCCTTACACATGGCTCTTCTGCCCCTTCTAATTGAACCTATTCTTAGTAGTATATTTGATAGGTGTATGTCCAAGAAACTTAAATCTTTGGACTGTCCATGTACCAGTAAGACCCTGAATCTCAACAGAGTTGCAACACCTCCTCTCTAGTTCACTGAACTCACCCAGGACAACTAACAAGGAGATTATGGACAATGACCATTCAAGGAACAGAGAGAGTCTGCAACTGCAAGCAAGATATTCCCATCCATCTGCCTCATGGGATTTAAGCTCCCTCTCAATTAAAGGTGGAGTAAGCATCACCATCCCAGAATCATTTGGATTGGGGAATGAATGATGGAGTAGTGTAGACTTATTGTTATTCTACTATAGAGTTATTGTGATTCTAGCAATGGAAGAACTTGTATCATTTTATGTGGAGGTAGTGGCCACTGGAAGTTCTGAATAGAGCAGGCATGAGAATCCAAAATTAGCTGAGATGTTGAATATTTTCCTTCCATTGATAACTGAAACTCATTTATTTTATCACCTATATACTTATATTCTACAAATGGTTTAAAAATTAAAGAAGAAAAAGTCAATGAAGAAGGGGAAAGGGGAGAGAGGGAGAAGAGTGGGAGGGGAGGAAGAGGGGATGGGACAAGAAAGACATTTAGGTTTTAATCTGACAAACTCTTGAAATTACCAGGGTGGGAAGGATTTGTAATTTGTCCTTTTAATTCCCCCCTTACCCTAAACTTCAATCTCTTTTTCTATATTTAAAAAAATCATTATGCAACTTTTACTGGAGTAATGAAATATCAATATCTTAATACAATTTGGATTATTATTTCATAAAGGATGCATTGTGATCTAAACTATGAGTACATATTTCCTTAGAAATTATTCACCTGACACTGTACATACTGTAGAACTAAAATATTTTATATTATTGCATTACCTTAGGATGTTCTTTTCCTAGGACATATTTGTCTATTCTACTCAAGAAATCGTGTCTCACAAATGAAAGTATGATGAAGCCATCAAGAAACATTATTTCTTATAACACTTAGGTAAAGTGCCTAGAATCCTGGATTGGTTAAAATATTTTTAAACTATCAGGCAAGATGTAGAAATAACTGAACAGATGGGCACTAGTGTGGAAAATACATTTCCTGTTCTAAAATTGTGTTGCAATCTTTAAAAAGAAAGTATTGCAAGGAAGTATCTGTATCTTTTATAGGTTTTCTTTACTTTTTTCTCAAAGAAAGTATGAAAGCCTCTGTGTTCTGAGTCTCAGTAAGATATTTTGAATGGATATCAAAGGCAAAGCATGTTTCTGTTCATCATGTTTCATATTCCAGCTCAGAGTGCCCAGTTCCCACATTCCCAATGAGCTCTCTTCTCAGAATTCAATTCAATGTCTGTAGCTCTTTTCTGAGGAAAACACCAGAGATTTTGGATGCTAGAACTTGTCTTTAATCACTTTCAATAAAAAAAATAATTAATTAATTTAAAAAAGAGTATGACAAAGATGGGGGCATACTTGGAAAGTCTCAGATTTAAATACACTGGTAAAGTTTATTCTTATATCTTATATAGTTGATATTAGCAAATAATAAATCTAATATGATGTTGTTAAAAGAGGGCATCAACAGGGACCACAGGTTAAATTTCCAATTTCAGTTTATAAGTATTTATAAACTGGACTTTTTCTTTTCTTATATTTCTTTAGAAAGGAATTTGCTTTAGCTTTTTGTTCACATTAAGACTAGCATTTTAAATACATCCTGTAGTTATTAAGATCTTAATACTTTTTGCATTGTTGTATTGTTTATGAGATAGGCAAATGAAAATACTTGAATATACTAGAATCATTTTAGTTAAATATTTTAAATATTATATGTAAGATAATGAGAAAGAGGAAATTACTAACTCAAGTCATAATGCTAATTAGAGTTTCCAAATAGTCTTTATATAGCAATACTGGTGTTCTCTCTTAATTCAATCTTTTTATCCTTAGCAGATATCAAGCAAAGCAAATGACTGATGGAAATTACAGTGGTCATGAGTTTATCCTGTTGGGACTGACAGATCACAGATTGTGTTGAGCTAAATTTGATTCTCTTCATTTTGTTTTTTGTGTATGTGTTACTCCTTACTACTGAGGACTTCTGGTAGGCAACATTGTTTTTTAATGGCTATGGGGCCATTTTAAACCCTTTGCTTTATACAGTAGCCATGAATAAAATAGTGTGTTGTGTAGGTCATTGGATCATGTATAGAAGGCTTAATCAACTCATTGACATAAACAGTCTGTTGAGACTCTTTCTGTGAGCCAAATGTCATCTCTTCTTCTGTCATGTTCTGATACATCCATGAATGAATTTTTGGTTTTAATCTTCTCTGGTGTTATTGTCATGGTAACTTTCTTGACTGTGATCATCTCCCAACTTTTTATTGTTGTTTCTATCTTCAGCAGCAGGCAGGCAAAAAATTTCTTTCTACCAGTGCCTCACATCTGACAGTTGTAACTTTATTCTATGATTCTATAAAGCTTTATTTATATTCAACCAAGCTCCCAATATTACTTAAAACAAGAAAAGGTAGGGTCTCTGTTTTGTGCCCTAGTATTTCCCATGTTAAACCCACTGATTTTCAGTTTAAGGAAAAAAGAAGTAAAGGATGATTTGAAAAGTATCATAGAAATGAAACAGTTCTCATTGAACTTCATATCATATATATTCCAGAACAGTATTTGGGTCAATCCTCTGCCTAATGATATCTATATGGATTTAGTAAAGCTATGAGCCTTAAAGAAACTTCAAGTTTATTTAATGCTTCAGGTTTATTTAATGCTTGACAGAGGAAGAAAGATGCCTAGAAAGACAACTTACGGCTCTTTATTATAGAAACTAACTTAAAACCAGACCTAAGACCTAGGTTAGTTATCTTTAGACAATCCAAAACATTTAAATTTTTCTGTCAGGGGAGAAATAAAAATATACACACATACATATAGGCACTTTCAAAACGGATAAACATAAAATTTTAAAATTTAAAAGTATATCTTAACTCTGTCTCCCATTGAGCTTAAACAAAAATAAAATACTTTCCAGGCAAAACTGTATTAGTACTTGAATTATTAAGAAAATTGAAAGATACATGGTCTTGAGATTATGTTGATTTATAGTCTGAGGGTCTTCAAAATAATGTAGATATTCAAAATTACTCAGAAACAAAATTTGGTTTTAGATTCCCTTTCTATTCCTGGTGGTTACCAGAACCATTCTTCCACTCCTGGCATCAGTGTCCTCTATATAAATGAAATTGAACAGGGGAGAATTCCACACTTTCATTTTCATTTCACATACAAGTGTTGCTAAGACTCAGAGGAAGCTTGATCTGCAGAAGTTTACTTCATATTTAGAAAGTTATGACACTTATCAAGGATGATTTCAATAAAAATTAGGAAGTCAATAATAACCAGACTAGTTTATTACTCTCTTTTAAGGATCTTCTGGTATCCTTGAAACAAATTAAATAAAAACTGTATTCTAGGCAGGGAAACCTGTGCATTGGATGGGAAGAATTCAGTCAGTTCCCTTTAATGCCAAATATAATAAACGCATCATAATAAAACTATGCTCAGAAGGCAAAAGGGTCACTTCTTTCTGGAGGGCTGCTCTGGGGCTCAGGACAAGATGGGAAGGTGAAACACCATCCAAAATGAAGAAGGTATAAGGAAAGAAGTCTAAGCTCATTGAAAAATCCTATGAGTACACCTGCAAAAGCAGCAGCAGGTGCCCATACCCTCACCTATGGAACAACCAGCAGTGTGCAGACTGCAGCAGCTGTGGAATGCAGTGGCTGTGGACTGAGGATTGCAGGGGTCTTCTTCCCAAAGAAAAGAGAGGGAAGGACATACAGCATACAGCAAATTCAGATTTTGGCCAGCACATTTCATCTGCTGCATTGGAGGGGTCCCACACTTACAGGCCAGATGGGAATGTGAAATTGCACTGAGAGCCTATGGGGAACTAAAGATAATTTGCCTTCTCAAACACCTTCATTACTGCCCCAGGCTAGTTACTGAGGAGGCTGAGGGAGGAACGGTGTTTGTCTGTGAGTCTTGGCCAACCCTGAGTATATTGCTTCTGCAAAACCCACCCCAGGAGTTATACTGAATGCATTCCCCCTTAGCACCTGGGGTCTGAACTGACCGGTCTGCAAAGAGTGACATCTGCTGGCCAGACCAGAGAAGTTCATGAAAAGGGAAGAAAAATAAATAAAAGATGCAAGAAGGTGCTTTTACTTCTCCCCTCCCCAAGGCCCTTGGAAGTTGGCATGCACCCCATTACTGTGTCCTTAGCCCTGGTTTGAGCAGTTAAAAAGGGGCAATCCTAAATATCTGAAACAAGTTGGACCAAGAGTCAAAGAACAATGGTAGCACACAGCTACTTAATAATAAAATCCCTATGTGTGAGAGAAACTGAACATCAGAGTAAATTCAGCATCAGAACCAGATGCCTAGACATCAGCAAAAAATTACAAGCCAAACAAAGATAAAAGAAGATATGAATCAGGCAAAGGAACAAATCAAAGCCCCAGATGAGACACAGGACATGAAATAGCTAATCAACGAGGTTCATAAAAATCTCCTAACTCAAATCATGTTGTAGAATATGATGACTAAAGAAATAAAAGACATTAAGAAGACACTGGGTGAGCACAAACAAAATTTGAAACCTTGGATAGAAAAATAATAGAACTTATGGGAATGAAAGACACAATGAGATTAAATATACAATAGAGGCACACAACAGCCAAATTCAGATTATGGAAGAAAGAATCAGCAAAATAGAGGAGAACAACTGAAATTCAAAAGAGAGAAGAACAGATAGAAAAGAATGAAAAAAATATATGTGTTATGGGAAATGCACTAACATATGTGTTATAGGAGTTCTAGAAGGAGATAAGAAGGGAAACGGGACAGAAAGAGTATTTGAGGAAACAATGGCCAAAAATTTCCCAGCTCTCATGAAAGACAAAAATATACGTGTCTAAGAAGCACATTGTACTCCAATTGGAATAAACCCAAATAGAGCTACACCAAGACACATAGTATTCAGAATGCCAAATGCCAAAGGTAAAGAGAAAATTCTGAAAGCAATAAGGGAAAAGTGAAATATCACATACAAGGGATGTCCAATAAGACTTAGTGCAGATTTCTCTTCAGAATCCATAGAGGCATAAAGGCCGTGGTTTGATATAATTAAGGTACTGAAAGAGAAAAACTACCAACCAAGAAATCTTTATCTGGAAAAAATGTCCTTTAAATATCATGGCTAGTTTAAAATATTCACAGATAAACAGAAATTAAGAGAATTCATAAACAAGAATCCAGCTCTGCAGGAAACACTACTGAGTTATACAGCCAAGAAAGAAAGGAGAAGAGAGAGAGGCTTGGATGAGAGTATAGAAGTAAAGAATATCAGAAAGGGTAACCAAAAAGGTAAAGAGATAGATAAAAATATATATATATATATGACATATGAAAGCCAAAGGATAAAAAGGCTAAAGTAAGTAACGCCTTTACAGTAATAACATTCCATGTTAGTGGACTAAACGCACCATTGAAAATGCATAGGTTGACAGAATGTATAAGAAAACATGAGCCATCCATATGCTCTCTGAAGGAGACTCACCTTAGACCCAAAGATGTAAATAGACTGAAAGTGAAGGATGAAAAAAGATATTTCATGCAAATAGTAATGAAAAGAGGCCAGCGGTAGCTATGCTGGTGTCAGAAAAACCAGACTTCAAATGCAAAAATGTGATAAGAGATGAAGGTTATATATGTTAATAAAAAGGAAAATCTAGCATGAAGGAGTAACAGTCATAAACATCTATGCACCTAACCAAGTTGCCCCAAAATACATAAAGCAAACTCTAGCAAATAGTTGGAGACTTCAACATGCCACCTACATTAATAGACAGAAGAACTAGACAGAAGACCAACAAGGAAACAGAGAACTTTAGCAATATGATAAATGAGCTTGACCTGAGATATATATATAGAACATTACACACCAATTTATCAGGTTATACATTCTTCTTAAAGGTTCACGGTTCTTTCTCCAGGATAGACCACATGTTGGACCATGTGTTAGTCAGTCAAAGGGGTGCTGATGCAAAATACCAGAAATCTGTTGACTTTTTAAAAGGATATTTATTTGAGGTAGAAGCTTACAGTTACCAGGCCATAAAGGGTAAGTTACTTCTCTTACCAAAGTCTGTTGCCATGTGTTGGAGCAAGATGGCTCCAATGCCTGCAATGGTTCAGGCTTCCTCTTTCTCTTAAGGCTCTGTGGTTGCAGCTTCTTCCAATATCAGCTGTAGGTTGGTATAAGTCTCTTCTCTCTCCTTGGGCTCATTTCTCTTAAGGCTCAGCTGCTTGCTCTCTCCACAAGGCCAGCTGTAGACTATCTGGCTAATGGCTCATCTCTCTCTTCCTGGAGCCTTCTCTCCTTCCTCATTCATCTGCTTCTCTGTGTGTTTTACATCCCAGGGCACCAATATCAAAACTAACTTTCTCCTCTGCCATGTCATTTTCTCTGGAAGTCCCCACCTACCAAGGGGGTGGGAACTCAACATCCTATTGATGTGGTCCAATCAAAGCCTTAATCATTATTTAATCAAGTAAAAGT
Source organism: Cabassous unicinctus (assembly GCA_029593785.1). NCBI lineage: Eukaryota > Metazoa > Chordata > Mammalia > Cingulata > Chlamyphoridae > Cabassous > Cabassous unicinctus. The sequence goes on from JAQZBX010000265.1 coordinate 38,314, forward strand.
GAAACCTCAGATTCCAATCCAATCTAATAAGCCCAGAGGAACAGACCAGTTCACAAACTTAATTCAGTATCTATTTTTGGAAATCATAAACATTATCAAACTGCTGTATACCAAAACATAGCTCTCAATAAATTTAAGAAGATTGAAATTATACAAAGCACCTTCTCTAATCATAATAGAATGAAGCTGGAAATCAATAATAGGCAGGAAATGGGAAATTTTGCAAATATATGGAGGCTAAACAGCACACTTTTAAACAATCAGTTGGTCAAAGAAGAGATTACAAGAGAAATTAGTAGATATCTCAAAACAAATGAAAACAAAACATAACTTATGAAAACATATGGGATCAGTGAAGGCACTGCTGGGAGGGAAATTTATATCCCTTAATGACTACATCAAAAAGAAGAAAGAACTAAAATCAAAATCTAATTGAACAACTAGAGAAACTAGAAAAATAACAGCAAATCAATCCCAAAACAAACACAAAGAAAGAAATAGCAAAGGTTAGAGCAGAAATAAATGAAATTGACAAGAACAGCAAAATATATTTTTTGTCAATTATACACAAATTAATTTATAGATTCAATGTAATATCAATCAAAATTACAACAGCCTACTTTACAGAAATAGAAAAGTCAATTACCAAATTATTTGGAAGTGAAAGCATCCAAAATAAACTAAAAATTCTAAAAAAGAATAATGAAGTTGCAGGACTCACACTTCTTGATCTTTAAATATATTATAAAGCCACACTGGTCAAAATAGCAGAATATTGGTATAAAGATAGAAATATTGATAAATGAAATTAAATAGAGAGTTCAGCAATAGACCCTCACCTCTATGGTCAATTAATTTTTTAATTTTAATCCCCTCCTCAGATGTCTCTCACTTCTGTCTGCTCATTGTCTCCTCATCTTCTTTAGGAAGCACCAGGAACTGAACCCAGGACTTCCATTGTGGGAGGCAAGTGCCCAATCACTTAAGCCACTTCCACTTCTTGCTGCCTGCATTGTGTGCTGGTTGTGTCATCTAGTTGCTGTATCTGTGACATCTGCTGGTTGTGGCATCTTCTGGTTTCAGTGGTTGCAGCATCTGCTGTTTGTGTCATCTGCTGGTTGGGCCATCTGCTTGTTTTGGCAGCTGTGGCATCTGATCATTGTGGCAGTTACAGTGCCTACTCATTGTGGCTTCTGCTTGTTGTGGCAGTTGTGATGTCTGCTTGTTACAGCAGCTACATGTTGTGACATCTGCTCATTGCAGCATCTGGTTGTCTTCTTTTGAAGGGACTGGGAACCGAACCCAGGACCTCCCATGTGGGAGGCAGGCACCCAATTGCTTGAGCCACATCCACAACCCCAGGTCAACTGATTTTTGATAAAATGATGAAGTTCACTTTTCTGGGACAGAAAAGTCTCTTCAACAAATGGTGCTGGGAAAACTGGATATCCATAATCAAAAGAATGAAAAAGTACCCCTATCTGACTCCCTATACAAGAATCAACTCAAAATTTACCAAATCCTAAACATAAAAGCCAGGACCATAAAACTCCTAGAAGATAAACATAGAGAAACATCTACAAGACCTTGTACTAAGTGGGTGTCGCTTAAGCCTTACACCCAAAGCATGAGTGATGAAAGAAAAAAAGAAAAAAGTCAATGGGACCTCCTCAAAGTGAAACATCATTTTGGCACCTCAAAGAACTTTGTGAAGAAGAAAAAAAAGCTTACTCAATGGGAGAAAATATTTGGAAATCACACACCTGACAAGTTTTTAATATCTGTGATATATAAAGAGAACCTACAACTCAACAATAAAAAGACAAATGACCAGATTAAAATATGGGCAAAATACTTGAATAACACTTGTCCAAAAAAGAAATACAAATGGTGAGAAAACACATGAGAAAATGTTAAACATCAGTGACTATTAGGGAAATGCAAATCAAAGCTATAATGAGATAACATTCCACACATATTAGAATAGCCACTATTAAAAAGAAAACTGCAAGTGTTAGAGAGGATGTGGAGAGGTAGGAATGCTAATTCACTGCTGGTGGGAATGTACAGCTGTGGTGGAAGTCTGTTAGGCAGTTCCTAAGAAAGTTAGATATAGATCTGCCATGTCATCTGCCAATACCACAACTAAGTATATACCTGAAGAAGTGAGAGCAGAAACACTAACAGGCATTCACCCTGATGTTCATAGCAGCATTATTCATAGTTGCCAAAAGATGGTAACATCCCAGGTGTCCATAAACTGATGAATGGATAAACAAATTGTGGTATATGCACACTATGGAATATTATTCAGCTTTAAGAAGAAATGACGTCATGAAGCATATGACAACTTGGATGAATCTGGAGTACATTGTTGAGTGAAGCAAAACAGACACAAAAGGATAAATATTGTATGATTTTGCTATTTTGAAATGATTAAAATGAGCAAACTCATGGAGTTAATAGCTATAGTATAAATCACCAAAAAATTGAATGAGATTGGAGAATAGAAAGCTGAAGTTTAACCTGTGAAAAAAATTTAAAATAAAATAAAGTAAAATGTTAGATAAACTTATTTTTATATAATCCTTCACAATTTTTCAAGTACTTTCAACATCTTATATTTTAAACTATGAAAGAAAAAGGATATTACATGGGCAAGGTATTGAGGCTCAGAAATATTTATTGAAGTATTTAGAAATTGTGTTACAATATATATATTATAAAAGAAGAGTCTATACTCCTAAAAGGAGTTAAAATAGCACTATTTGTATGTGTGTGTGGTGTACTTTATGAAAAACTGACATTTTCTGTCTAATATCAGTACCTTCCTTTAAATTATATTAACATATAGTTACAATATTATACTATAAACAGGAACTGGGTGCTTCAATGGGGAAAAATGATCTCTCCTCTAGAATTCTGAGGCAAATAGGAGGGCAAATATGTAGGATGGAGTATTGGAAATTTAATTATACATCCTTATTTGCCATAGATAGATATAGATATAGTAAGATATGGATATATTAAAATCTTAATCTGAAAATGAATGAAACTAAGTTGAGCAGATTCCAAGTGTTCCTAAATGACATATATCCTTAGTCAGTAGGAAACAAATGAGGGTTTTGCAAATGAAATATCAGATTCTACTCCATTGATTGCCATGAAGATATCAGGAAAAATAAACTTAGAACAGGCAATTGTACTTCCAGTTCCCTCACTCCATACATAAAATTGGTTATTATTCAACATTAACACTTGGAGAGACCAAGATTTGGCAGATATTCATCTTGCTTAAATTGCAAATACTTTAAAATTTCATTTGTGTAGTTTTGGAGTTTGTGAATTGGAAATTGGTCCAATGGTCAGGAAAATAAATTGCTGGCCCTGTTTGGACCAGCCATGGCTACGTTTTCATTGTGATTGTGTTTGTTATTTAAGAAACTTGAAGACAAACACGATGAATTTATGTTCTTTCAAGTTTGGCTCTGTGCATGAGTGCATGATCCCAGTTCTGTGCATGAGTGCATGATTGCAGCTTTGAGGTCAATTTTCCATTGCCCTTGGTCAAATGTGGCTTGTAGCCAAATTCTAAATCCCAGTATCATGGATATCTAAGGATTATATAGCCATCTCACCAAACCCTAATATGAGATAGAATGCATGCTAAAAATGCCCTGATTATTGTCTACCATCCCTTCCAAAATCAGTAATTTCTAGTTTTTATCAATTAAATAATCACATTTTTCTCAATGTAAGTAATAAGTGCCACTGTCCTTACAGGTTTTTGTTTTTGTTTTTCAATTATTCTTAGGTATGTTTTATGAATTTTTAGAGTTCTTATCATCTCATTTTGCATTCTTACAGTACTTAAATGTTCAGTTTTTTTCCTATAATACCCTACTGAATCCAATCTTTTCAGACTAGATATTTCTAGTCTTTTCAGCTATACTTCATGCATATAGCTAAATTCCATTATCATCATATTCACTCCTTAGTTTATAAATACTGAGAACTCCTATGAAATAAATAGTGAAAAGGCACAGTTTTCTTATATTAATTGTTTTGAAATTATTGTTCTACCACTTCCTACAGTGTGAATTTGGAGTTTCTATAATTATTCTGGGCCAGTTATGGATAATATGAATCAGAATATTTAACTAAATAAAATTGTATTTTGACTAGAAATAATATTTTTAAGTATCTAGGAGGAATTAGGAATTTAATAAATAGAAATCATCACTTCAGAGAGAAAAAAATGCTTATATTTATTAAAACATTTACAATATTCCATGCTGTGTTAGTCCATTCTCACTATTGCCTCATTTAAAAGCACTGCATATTTTCATTAAGATCTTATGTAGTTGTGTTTGTTGTTTTGGTTGTATTTGGACTATCTTAGTGTCTTTTATTTATTCTTATTAATATATTTATTAATTTACTTATATAATTAATTAATCTTAATTTTTTTATATTTAGCTCATCATTTCACCCTGTAGTTATCTTTTTATATTTTCATTCCATCCTCCAAGTATCTGCCTTCTAAATATTTACAAATATTTCTTTCTGTGTTCAGTCAATACCTTGAACAAATATTGATCCTTATATTTGTCTTAGTTTATTAATTGACTAAATTACCCCTTATATTAAAAGGGAGTCATATTTGAAAACACATGCATGCATCTGATTTCTATTTAACTATTTCTTGTACCTCTTTGGGGGTTTCTAGCATTGAAACATATGTTTCCCAAATATTGCCTATAATAATGTATTTATAGAAGCATATGTTCACCCAGAAATGAAACAAAAGCCTGTTTACATTAAAATAAATTATTATTATGAATTATTATAGTTTTAAAATTTGAACTATTATAATTTTTAATACAGAAAGTTTTCCTTGTGGAACTTAATATAAATGAGACAAGAACCCCTGTGGCAATTCTTCTCTAAAATTGAGAAAAGGCAATTACAAGAATTGCCATACTTTGGATAGATAGTATTGGGACCTTACTCCCCCCAGACTTACATTTACTTGTTTTAATGATCTGAAATGATGGAACTGAACTTCAGTGTTCACAAGATCATTGAGGATTCCATTCATCAAAAGACCTGGAGAAATATAAACACAACCTCAGAAACATAAGAGAAAAGAGCCAAGGTTTCCTTTAAACATGAGGTAGGGATCATATTTACATGTCATAACAAAGGGATTATAAATGCTTTCTATGGTTTTAAAACAGCAACTCTCAATATATGTTGTGAAAAGAATATAAAAAAAAATCACCTGCTTAAAATCCAGTCTAATTTTCTGAAATAGAATTAGTCTGTTGCCAATATTAACTTGCTCTCTTGAAATAATTTATACTTTATTCCTTATTTTTCTCAAGTAACTGTATTAAATGCCTCATATCTTCTACTTAAAGAAATTTTAAAAAAATCTTTAAAGAAATATTTTAATTAATCTCTAAACCTATTATAAACTGTTGGCTTTTGTTAAAAATGAGGAAATGATTCTGGATTTGTTGAGCTCCATTACCAGACATAATTTTTAGACTGAGAGATTATTTTATCCCTCATTTCACAGCAAAGGAAAATAATTGGGTGAAAGGCAGTCCAGACAAAAATTTGTATTTATTAAATAAAAAGAAAAAGTAAATATAAAAACAGTGAAACAAGAAGAAACTAAGCATCAAAGTAACACACCGGTTTGCTGAAATCCAAAAAACAACCAAAGGAAGGCAAACTAAACAAAACTAAACCAAAAAAGACAAAACACACACGAAATACACGTTTCAGTCAAAAAAAAATTTGCCGGATGTGTGAAAAGATGATCCATTCTCCATTTTCTTTATTTCTTTACTTTGATTAGACAATTAACATTTGGAGTGTACCTATTATGGGCCATGCAGTTTTCACATATTTTCTTATTTAATTCTTATAATTAACCATCAAGGATGGTTTAGAGATGAAACTAGTAAGAAATCACAGCTCAATATGTTAGAAAGCGAGTCATTATTATTTTTAACTTCTTGCTGTTTTATTAAAATGGAATTAATTAAAGCTATCTTGTAGTATTGTTTACAGAATTTTAATTTTAATAACTAGCTTACCCTACATCATAAAAAGATGTAGAAAATCTAGCCCATGTTTTTCTGACTCATTATTCAATACCAGGGAAATATTATTCCTAAATTATGGATTGTGGAACACTATATTCACAAATATTCATCAAAAACAGATTAAGTTGTCAAATTAATTTGGAAAATGATGTATATTACTTACTCTTTTCTGAAACTCAGAAAGCTGAGTAGCTTATTTTGTTATCCAAAATGTTCTGCTATGAAAAAATCTTTCTTACTACTTAACCAAAGTGTTTCCTAAACATGTACATACGAACCTAATTTTTCTAGTATTTGGGGTTATCTGATAAAGCTTAACATAAAATCAGTTTAATGATTTAACTTTACCTGGATGAAATGCCAAAAGGTCAATTCAAACTTGATTGATTGTTCAGGAAGCATAATTGATAGATATAGGATGACCAAATACCTGAAAGTAACTTGTTTCTCTCCCTGTTGCTAAGATACAAAGGAAAGAATTATATGTAAATTAGAAGGTAATGAGATTTGATCCATTCTTACTGCCAGATTCCAATTCCTTTGGTTGACAATATCCTGCTGAAGCAATGAAATATGGAGACCAGTTTCAACTGGTTGGCCAGAACTATGCAGAAGGAGCCCTGTGCTGTCCTTGCTTCAACTTGCTTAATTAATATAGTAAATTTCCCACCCAAGGGTGGAGTTGACCACCCCATTTTTATCATGCGGTATATGTGCAAGCATGATTTCTTGAACATACTAATCATACAATTATACAACTAGCTATGTATGATCATCCATATGCATAAAAGCTAAAGCATAATCAAATCAAATGCTAAGTAGTAACTTAGGTATTTAAGCAAAAATAAAACTGCAGCACAGGGAGTTGGGTCTGAGTCTCTTTGGACTGACCTTGACTCTTAACTCTGCAGACATCTTAAATGTGAGTTTACCTAACTCTTGTGCTAAATTTTTTTCTCTGGTTATCCCCAAAGGCCCAGCTTTGGGGCCTAGCAAATTAATGACTCAACCAGGACAAAAATAAATAAATAAAAATGGCAACCAGAGAATGCTTCTTCCAATGTGGACTGTGTAGGGGGTTTCCAAAACAAAGGCATCCCTGACTCCAGTGGCCACTTGGGATTTTCCCGAGGACTAAGGGGTTACCTGGGGTGGAGTCCCTTTCCAGCCACTGATGGTATTGACTCATGAGGTTAGGTCAGAGAACCAGTTTGTCTCCTTCCCTTGGTGGGTGAGTTCATTCCTTCATTTATTACTTCTGTTTGTTTTTTTTCTTCTGGCTGACCATGAGTTAGCATTTGGTTTCAGTTTTGTCATTTCTCTTCAGCTTTGGCTAACTGAAAGTTAACATTTGGTTTACCTTCACTAAGGAAGTGAAGGTTTGGTTATAGTGTGAGAGGCTCATGGGTTTGAGTCCCACTCCCTCACTCCCTTAAAGCAGAAACCCAATATTTGTCTTTGGCTAACTGTAAATTAGCCTGTGGTTTGCCTTTGCTAAGGTAGTGAAGGTTTAGTGGTAGTGGGAGAGGTTTCATGGGTTTGAGTCCCATTCCCTCACTCTCTTAAAAAGGAAGCCTGCTGCCTTTTGTGGCATTGCTTTGTCTGTTTCTCTCTCTCTCTCTCTCTCTCTCTCATCTCTCTCTCTCTCTTTCTCCTGCCATGGGAACAATTGCTTACCCCTAAGATGCATCCTGAAAAATTGGTTTAAATTTGGGGCATCTGGATTACAGAAGCATAAACTATTTTTTAGTAATGAGACTTAACCTAGATATAAATTAAATAACAGAAAAATTTAGTCAAAACTATGGGTCTTTGAATTTTAACACTATACTACAATTAAAATTGTTTTGTAAACAGCAAGAAAAATGAGCAAAAAGTTCCATAGGTTCAAATCTTCTTTAAGTTGTAGAAAAATTAAAAAAAAATACTAAAAAGTTGTGAGTTAATGCTGTATGAATCCCCTTTAACACCAGTTAAAGATCTTAAATGCAATAAAAATCAAAGATGTGAAATGATAGAAAGCTTGAAAACAACCATATCAAAGGAGTAAGATTTATAATTCAAATTACTAAAGTTTTTGTTTCTGTTGTATCTTAACTCTTTGTGTTTGTCTGTTTGTTCAGTGTCTATTTTCATACCTCCAGATGGTAATATTAAATTAACAAATAAAAATTCTTAAGAGAGCTCTATTCAAATGGCAAAAATAATTTTAAATAAGCACTTATGTCAATATACAAAGCAAGGAGACTGTTTTTATCAAAATAACATTTTGTACTTTAATCTTATTGTATCTTGAAACTCTAAAACAATTAACAGCCTTTTTGGGGTTTTTTTGGGGTACTGGAAACCCTTCATCCCTCATTTAGCTCAAATATCTATGTGCTAATCAGAAAAGGTTGTACATGGGAATGGAGCACCCCCAGCAAGTGGCTTTTTAAAAAGTAAAGAGTATAATAGCAAAAACTCAAACATTAAAAGGGGGTTGACCCTAACTGACCCTGTGAATTGGATGTAGCTAGCACCAACACAAACTTTGGGTGGGGTTTGTGGCAAAGGCAACATTCTAAGCAAATAACACTTGGATTTTTGTCCCAATTGTGGAAGGGAGGCCAAATTATGAAGTGGCACCTTGAAATAGCAACTGTGTACAACATACCATGTCCCAGTGCAAGTAGAGGGCTTAACCCAATTGTGTCTGGTCACTCTGAGAACTACCATCTCTATCCAGGGGTAAATTGCAAATATGAAAAACAAAACAGGAAAAATGAATTGTCATGGGCTGCCCTCTGTGGAGGAGAGATCCGTGCAAAACTTCTGAAACACCTGGCAGCAATGACAGGTAACTATCATGACTCTAACCACTCCTCTAACACCCTCTTGGGAATGTTAAAGCAGATACCCTCATGAAGATCTGAAACCATGCTGTTGAAACCTGAGAAGCAGCAAAACAACTCTATAGGAAAAAGCAGAAATCATAACTACCAGACCCTGTGGCTGTACTTCCAGCTACCTGTTATTCACCAGCAGCTAATGAACATCATCTACAAATGTCCATTGTGCTCACTCCAACAACTGCAACAATTACCTCACCAGATGGAACATATTAGCCAAGCACAGATTCCAGTAGCATGATGGCAAGTGGATTACATTAGTCTCTTCGCACTCTTGGAAGGGGCAAATTACGCTTTCACTACCACAGACACTGCCATGGAACTCTTGCAACCAGCAAGCTTCTATTTAAAAAACTCCATTTACTAGTCACTTCATGCAGTCTTAGGCTATGAATCAGAATATTTGTTTAAACTTTCCATCTGCTTTATAACCCCAATGGTGCAGGTCTTATAAAAATAATGAAGAGCCTTTGAAAAGAGCAAATAAAAAGTGCTAAGAAATCTTTACAACAATAAACTAAGAAACTGTCTCCAACCTTAAACTGTTTAAATTCAGCACCTCAGGTTACAGTCCCTGGTCCAATTGAAATGCTAATAGCAAGACCAATGCAAACATTGAAAATATGAATTAAAAAACTAGTAGCCCTATAGCCCAAAAGGGAAGTAATTATAATCTGTTGTTGCCTCTGCATCAAACCATACAAATTGAGAAAATGAGGTCACTTGGATATGGTGTTGGCCTATGCAGCCTTGCTGGTTAATAATCTTAAACCCATGGTAAATCAGAGTCACACAAAACGTAATTATAAAACCACACACAAAAAAATTTAAGTACCTTTTAGTGTTTGTAAATACCTTTTCAGGATGAGTGGAAGCTTTTCCCTCCATACAAAATGACATTCAATAGTAACTACATTCCTGCTCCAAGAAATCATCCCGAGGTTTAGACTGCCCCAAATAACTCAGTCAGATAATGAACCTGATTTTATTTCAGCTGTGGTGCAAAGTGTCAACCAATATCTCAGAATTAAGTGGAAACTGCATGCACCCTAGAAACCTGAGTCATCAAGAAAGGTAGAAAGGATGAACTACACTTTAAAGAAAACCTTAAATAAAATTTATCCAAAAAACACAATTAAAATGGACAGAAACACTTAACCTAGCTCTCCTTCAGGTCAGGGTGGCCCCAAATAGAGGACTTAAGTTAAGTCCTTTCAAGCTTATGTACAGAAAGCCTTTCTAAGGAATCTGAGGGAAAACCCCAATAACTTTAGAGGTTATTGCAGTTAGGAGAGCTCCTCACCAGCATGCATGCATATGCAAATATGTGCCTAAAATACATGACTAACCAGCCTCTCCACCCCTTCTCAGTTGGGGATCAGGTTCTTTTAAAAGTTTGAAATAACATCCTGAAAATCAACTTAAACCTAAATGAGAGAAAACCTACACAGTACTATTACTATTAACCTCTCATTCTTCCCTTAAGTTAGAGAGAATCAAGTCCTGGGTCCATCAATCCAGAATGAAACCTTACTACTTATCAGATTTGGCAAATAAAAGAAATCCTAAACCAGAAAACACACCTGAAGTGAAATATGAACTGGAGCCATTTAGGAAACTATGTTTCCTATCAAGAAAAACAAACAAACAAACAAACAAACAAACAAACAAACTCCACCAGATACTAATTCTTTTCTTTCTCTTACAGAACCTACCAATAACTAGCCCTGAGGGAAGATACTAATCATCCCTCACACCTGTTTTACCTGTTTCTCCTCCTTGTTGCTGAGACCCACAGTGTTAGGAAGATAACAGCACTCTCTCCTCCCCCTTAGCTGAAACCTACAGCCTTGGAAAGATAGCAGTTACACTCCCCCTTTTAAACTGAGACCCATAACTTTAAGAAAATAAAAGCCCCTGTCCTCCCCTGCAACTGAAGCTCTCTGTTTTAAAAAGATATGCTAACTCACACTTTTCCTTCTGTAAACCCCACCTGCCACTTTCTTAAAGAATTAGCCTGTGTGATAAAGAATTTGCCCACAATTGATCCTTATATAAATTCATGTCAGCCAAGGTTCAGGGCTCAGATTTTTTGGAGACTTGACTCTCCTCTGGGCCCACGCATAATAAAACTTTATTCCTCTGCCTCTCTGAGTGCCACTTGGGTTTCTCATAGTCTAAGTCTTGTCTGCTGCAACATCTCATTCCCTGACTGGGAAACCCAACAGAGCAGGCCCATTGTGCCTCCAGCTTGGAACTGATGGGCAGGGTCAGTGGTGATCTCTGAGCAAACAAGGTAGTTGCCACTTGTCCTCTTAATGGGACCTCCTTCTGAATTGGTCTCCATGGGTCACATCCCCACACACCAGCCTGATTCAGTAGGGAGGTGGACTGAACAGTGCTAGAAGACTCTGGAAATGTAAGGCCCAAGGTGCCAAGTCCTCAGTAAGGCCTATCTCTAGATGGAAGGGGAGACCGATCACCTCCCAAGATCTCAAGTATCAAGATCCCAGGATAGGGCATACCCTGTAGGAGGGACTGCATAATCTCTGAGCAATTGTGTGTGAATGAGGATGACAGAGGCTTGCCTCTGTCATGCCAATCTGTGGTTCCACGGCCTGTGCTATGGAGCCCAAGTGGGCTCTAACTTGTTTTCCATGGCTACACCATATGGCATAACGGCCAACCCAAACTCTGCTCAGGTGCCTTAGCTAAGATGAGCCAATACTCTCATGAGAGACATGGACAGGCAGGCATTTGAGTGGCTTTAGAAGAGACAACCTCTTCCTTTGTCTGTCTTGTGCCACCAATGCAGGTTATAGGCTCATCACAGTCAAAACCTACTGTCTTAAACTTCATGCTTAAGAATTTCAAGAAGGGCTTTTCCAGAAATTATGGCATCCAGATGAACCTGGCACCCTCTGAACCTTATGTGAATTAGAGTGGCCCACTTTTAATGTTGACTGGCCCTCAGAAGGGACCCTGGATATAGCCAGGGTCCATGCAGTTTGGCTGGTTGTCACGGGAACTCCTGGCCACCCTGGTCAGTTTGTCTACATCAACTCTTGGTTAGAAATAGCCCAGACTCTGCCCTGTTGGGTTTGATTGTGCATTGGGAAAAAAAGGGGACAGAGTAGGGTCTGGATTGCACAAGGAATGGGGTCCTGGAAGCCAGTCATTCATTAAGGATCCTCAGAGAAAGACCCACCACCCCCACCATATGCTCCAGCTGATCTAGCCTCCCTACTGGCAGCATCCATGGGAAATCCTGACCCCACCAGATGTGGAGGGCCACCTCAAAAAGGGGGGACAAACACCGAAAGGGTGCTTGTGGCCAGAAACCAATGTGCCTACTGCAAAGAAAGTGGACATTGGAAAATGAGTGCCCTCCAAAAAATCAGGCACTTGGAAGGAACATTCCCAAAGAAAATACCAACCTGAGCCCCAGGAATATCTGATTGGGCTGGCAGGACTCGACTCCAAATAAGGGCATGTGGGCTCATTGAAACTTAGCCCCCATGAGCCCATGGTCAAACTGCCAGTCTGGGGCCTGTCAATGACTTTCATGGTAAACACTGGCACTGAATATTCTGTGGTCACAACCCCTGTCACCCCTTTCTGCAGGAAAACCACTAACATAATAAAAACAACTGGAGACCAGTCAAGCAAATGGCCTTTTTGCCATTCAAGAAATTATCAGCTTGGTGGCCACAACATAACCCATGAATTTCTGTACCTGCCTGAATGTCTAGTTCCCCTATGTGATAGGGACCACTTAACCAAACTGGGACCCCAGATTACCTCCAAATCTGAGAGGCCAGCAAGCTTAAGCCTCGGGATTGGCCTCACTCTCCTCATCACTACACCCCAAAGCAAGGAATAGAGACTTCATGTGGAAAAAATTCAAGTCAGAATCTGGAAAACTGCTGGAACTTTTTCACCATATTTGGGAAAAAAACCCACTGGGAATGGCACAAGACCCTGCACCCATCATCATCAACCTGAAGCCTGGAGCAGTCCCGGTCCAGCAGAGGCAGTATCCAATTCCCTGAAAAACACAATTGGGCAAGGTCAAACACATAGATTGCCTGAGACAAAAGGGAGTCCAGATTGAGAGCCACTCACCCCAGAATATCCCATTATTACCAGTAAAAGAGCCAGATGAGACAGGATATTGACAAGTCCAGATCTATGAGCCATCAACAATACCACTCTCACCTTACATCAGGTTGTTCCCAACCTGTACCCTTTGCTAGGACAGCTACTGCCTGAAGCCACCTGGTTCACTTGCTTGGACCTGAAAGATGCCTTCTGTCTGTGGCTGACCACCCAAGACAGCCTCTATTTTGCCTTTGAGTGGGAAGATCCCAGAACCCAGTTCAACAGCTAACCTGGGCTTGGCTCCTGAAAGACTTCAAAAACTCCCCTACCCTTTTCAGGGAAGCCTTGGCAGCAGATATAGCCACCTACCCCTGAGAAGACTGCAGGTGCACCCTCTTGCAATATGTAGATGACCTCCTAGTTGCCTGTAAGATGGAAAAGCTGCTGAAAAGAGACCCAGACTCTCCTACAACGTTTAACACAGATTGGATACAAAATGTCTTAGAGAAAAGCCCAAATCTGTAAGCAGCAGGTCAAGTACCTAGAGTTCAGCATCACACAGGGGCACTGAATGCTTGGGCCAGAACAGAAGAAAGTAATCTGCACCATCCCTAACCCCACCACAAGAAAATTAACAAACAACTTCGTAAGTTCCTCAGGGCTGCAAGGTTCTGTTGCATCTGGATTCCCAGGTTTGCAGTCATGGACAGACCCCTTTATAAAATGCTGACAGGCCCAAAAAATGAGTCCCTCATCAGGGGAAAAGCCTAACAGAGGGCTTTCCAAGACATCAGAAGACAACTCAGCTGAGCCCCTGCCTTGCGGCTCCTGGGTGTAAATCACAGCTTCAAACTGTTCATGCATAAAAAGAACAAAATAGCTTTGGGAGTGCTCACCCAAACAGTTGGCCCCTGCCAAAGTCCCATCACCTGCCTCTCCAAGCAACTGGACCCCATTGCTGTAAGGCAGCCACCCTTTCTAAAAGCTCTAGTGGCAACCGTAACCCTCAACAAGGAAGCTGAACCCCTGAAGGAACTTGGCTGCTCCCAGATAACCTGATTTTCATCCCAAAAGGAACCGCTCATGCCCTCATCCAGCAATACCACCAACTCACCCACCTAGGAAAACTGAGTTAGAAGCCTTACTCAGGACATACTACTACATAGCCCAAACGGCTTCCCTCTGTGCCACCATCAGCAGTGAGTGCCAAGTTTGCACCCAAAACAACACTTTGCAGGATCCCCAGAGTTTCAGCTGGCATCCAGCACAGGGGAACAACCCCTTTTAAAGATTTCACAGTAAATTTCACAAAAGTGAAACCAAGTCAGGGGTACAAATAATCCGTTAGTGATAATATGCACCTTTTCAGACTGAGTGGAAAATTTCCCCACTCATACCGAAAAGGTGAAAGAAGTGACTAAAGATTTACTCAGAAAAGTCTTCCCCTGACACAGGTTGGCTCTATTGGAAGTGACAACAGCCCAGACTTTGCAGCTGCTGTAGTCCAAGAACTGGCAAAAATGTTAGGGATCAAGTGAAAACTCCATACCACTTACCAGCCTCAAAATTCAGGGAAAGTTAAATGCATAAATCGAACCCTTAAAGCCACCCTAGCCAAATTCTGCCAAGAAACTGGTCTTCCCTGGGTAAACTTACTTCCCATAACCCTTCTCCAAGTTAGGTGCACCCCAAGGCTGATGGGCTATTCACCCTTTGAATTTTGTTCAGCTGGCCACCCCCAATTATCCAGTCTTTCCAAAAAAAATCTCAAGCTCCTTGGGGAGGCTAGCCAAGATTCTATCCTCCAACAGCTGGGGAAAACTCTAGCCCAAATAAGTAAAGCTGTCTTGTCCCAAAACCTCATCCCACTGGGACACCTGGTGTACCCCCACTGGCCAGGGCATTTAGTCTGGGTTAAAGACTGGAAAAAAGAGCCCCTTCAGCCATCCTGGGCAGGCCCACACACTGTAATTCTTGTAACTCCCACTGCTCTTAAAGTTGCAGGCATTGTCCCTTGGATCCATTATTCCAGGGTCAAGAAAGCACACCCCAACAAAGAACAAAACAGCTAAACAGCCCAACCCATACCCAAGCACCTCTTAAGAGTTTGAGTATCCTGGAACTGCCCCCAAACAACATCCTCATCTAATGCCTGCTGAATGGAGCCCTGCTATGGGTGGTTTCTGCTCCTGAAAGGACTACTGGCACTCCTGCTCAGAATTGGACTGGCTGCTGTAGCTCCTACAGATTGGACAATAGTAAATAGACCCTTAATCGCAGTGACATACTTGTGCCTTGTAGGATGTTTCTGTGCTTTAGGTTGCTTTTTCTATTCTGCCTCAGGGCTGGTGCCAGTTCTCAGCCCTGCTCCAGTTGTTACAAATCTGCCTCCCTCTCAGCAGCAAATAGGTTAAAACAGCTCACAGGAAAGTACCAACCCTCCTCTTCCTTTATTTACCGTACCTATATGCCAGCAGAATGCTAAAGGTTATCTGAAGCCTCAGATTGTGAGGAAAAAGGACAAAAGTTCTGGATGGCCAGACTGAAATTTGGGGGGTAGCTGCAAAACTTACGCCACACCAGGGGAAGTCAGTTGTTGGACTTATTATATGCACAGAGGCATGTAGGATGGGGGGGGGTGATACAATATATAACCTGGAGAAAAAAACTTAAAACAAGTCTGGATCAGCCTCATCCAGCTATCTAAGGGCCCCAAGTATAAGCAAGCAAATTTAACAGGACTTTATCAGCTCACTCAATTCACAGCCCCCCTTCAACAACAGGTGAGGTGGTTGAGTAACACCACCTATGCTCTCCTCCACAATATCAGTCCTGGGACCAACTACTGTTGGTTGTGTCTGTCCCTTGAAAAAAAAAATAATCTACTCAGATACCCCGGCCCCTCCTTATTGGCCTCATAAGGACAGGAGAAGCCACAGGAATAAAAACAGGGTTAAGCAGACTGGGCTCTCTGTAAAATTCTAATATAAACTTTTCCAAGAACTGAATGAAAACATATAGCAAATAGTAGTTTCTTTAGTTTCTCTCCAGAACCAGATCACCTGATTAGCTGGAGTAACCCTACAAAATAAGAGGGCCCTTAACTTACCTCTGCCAAAACCCCCACAAAGGTGGAAAGTTCTGCCACTCTTGGAGCTTGCTAGTAAATGCCACTGCTCCCTGGAAAGAAGTCCCAACTTCTCCATGATAGCAGGTGATGCCCCATAAAAAATTATAAGGGCATCAAAGGGGTGAATGATGAAGAAATTCCTGCTGCCTCTTCAACAGCACTCTCTCCTTGTTAGCTGAGACCCACAGTTTTAGGAAGATAACACCACTTTCTCCTCCCCCTTAGCTGAAACCTACAGGCTTGGATAGATAGCAGATACACTCCACCCCTTAAACTGAGACCCATAACTTTAAGAAAATAAAAGTCCCTGTCCTCCCCTGCAACTGAAGCCCTCTGTTTTAAAAAGGCATGCTAGCTCACACTTTTGCTTCTCTAAACCCTGCCTGTCCACTTGCTTAAAGAATTAGCCTGTGTGATAAAGCATTTGCCCATGATTGATCCTTGTATAAACTCATGTCAGCCAAGGCTCAGGGCTTAGATTTTTTGGAGACTTAACTCTCCTTTGGGACCATGTGTAATAAAACTTTGTTCCTCCACCTCTCTGATTGCCACTGGGTTTCTCATCGTCTAAGTTTCATCTGCCACAATATGGCTAGAAAAACCTACTTAAATAAATCTCAACAGACTTTTGTAAAAACAAACCCAAAAACATGTAATACACAAATAATAAAAAAAAAAAAACAATTAATCCCCTTGTTTACCTTTTTAGGAATCACAGCATTTGCCAGAACTGCAGCTGCATACTTATACTTAGCCTCTAATCTCACCAAAGAAGTGAGAGCAATAACCTCATAACCCAAAGAAATGATTTATCTTTCTGGAACCCTTCCAGCTTCACCAAGTGGCTGCACCACTTCATTAATTATTATCTTAATTCTTTTAATGGTTGCACCCATACTCATATCATGCATGCAATGCTTTATTTAAAAGCAATTGCAAACTCTAACAAACTAACTGTTCCTCCTCAAACCACACTTTTACTAAAGTTTTCTAAAAAAATCAATGCCTACAGTGTCAGCAGGAAGTAGTTACAGAAGATCTGAGATTCATCCCTTTTTCCTGCAATTAGAATATCACCAAAAACTAAAAAGAGGGAATTGATGGATGTAAAATAACTGAATACCTAAAAGTAACTTGTTTCTCTCCCTGTTGCTAAGATACAAAAGAAAGAATTATATGTAAATTAGAAGAGAGATAGGTAAACTCTCTTCTAATTTAGAGAGAAGGTAATAAAGTTCATCCCATTCTTAATGCCAAATTCCAGTTCTTGTGGTCAGAAATATCCTGTTAAAACAATAAAGTATGAAAACCTGTTTCAACCAGTTGGCCAGACCTGCACAAAAAAAGCCCTTTGCTATCCTTGCTTCAACTTGCTTAATGAACATAGTAAATTTCCCACCCAGGGATGGAGTTATCCACCCCTTTTTAAATCATGCAATGTATGTTCAAGTATGATTTACTGAACATACTAATCATACAATTATATAGTTAGTTATATATGATCATCCATATGCATAAAAGCTAATGCATAATCAAAGAAAATGCTAGGTAGTAACTTAGGTATTTAATCAAAAATAAGACTGCAGTACGGGGAGTAGGGTCTGAGTCACTTTAGACTGACCTTGGCTCCTACCTCTGCAGACAAAAAAATGTGAGTTTACCTATCTCTCATGTTAAAGATTTTTCTCTGGTTATCCCCCAAAGCCCAGCTTTAGGGTCTAACATAAGCATTGTCCCTGATATTAGATTTGAAGCTTTTGACCACAGGGAATTAAAATATATTGAGAAAGGTTTCTGATTTGATATTAAAGAAATCAAGATACTATAAAAAAATCTGATATGGACAATTCCAAGCCATTGCATAAGAAATGCTATGGGAGAGCATAGGACAAAATGACCATATCAATGGTAATTTCAGAGTGATTTTCTGGAGTAAGTGAGTTTTGACAGATTAGTGACTGCTATGATTGAAATCTTTGCTTTTTTTCTTTTGACTCTTCCAGACTCTACTATTCTCATTTACTTTTCTTAATGAATAGTCTATGTTTCATCAAGTGAAACAATATATAAATAAATAGTTTGTCTATTATATTATTGTTTAATATGTGTCATGTTTATTAGTTATCTAAATTAGAAACATATAGCACAGAATAATTTTTTCAGAGGTATCAAAAAAAAATTTACCTGTTAAATATTGAGTTCTCTGACATGGTCTGCTCTTCCCTGAATTATCAGGTCCCTGACTTTTTTTTTTTCCTGGAATCTGGAATATACTGTTATCTAGAATCCATCCCCTGAACTTGGTCTACTAAACAAACATTCCTATTAGGAGAATCCAAGGGATTCATAATTGTGTGAATTTAGTTTACTCTGGATTGTTATTTAAAACAATTAAAACAATGTAGTTCTCTAAAGATGCTGGTAGATTGAATTCATACATACAAGTTGTACTATTGGGTGATTTTCTTTTACCCCTTTTCCCCTGTAGATTTCTTATAAGGGAGCCACATAAATGGCTGACAAAAATGTCACCATGATAACAGAATTCATCCTCCTGGGACTGACTGAAAACCCGGAACTGAATGCTGTCCTTTTTGTGCTGTTTCTGCTGCTTTATCTCATCACTGTGGTGGGCTACATTGGCATTGTCATGGTAATTCTGGCTAGTTCCCAGCTCCATTCCCCAAAGTAATTTTTCCTTAGTCAGTTGGCTTTCTGGGATTTCTGATATTCTTCAGTCTTTATTCCAAAAATGTTGGTAAAGTTCTTAGCAGGACAGAAAGCCATCTCCTTCCAGGGGTACCTCTTTTATTATTCCTTCACTAATATGTTCCTGACAAGTGCATGCTTCCTCCTGGCTGCCATGGCTTATGATCAGTACCTTGCAATTTGCCACTCACTGCACTGTACAGGTCTCATGACTCCTAAGTTCTATCTCCACCTTGTGACTGCTTCCTACTTAATAGGTTTTGCCAATTCTCTCACACATGATTGGCTTGCTCAGTCTGTCCTTCTGTGGGCCCAATGTGATTAACCATTATATCTGTGATATCCCATTTCTCTTTCAACTTTCCTGTTCTGATAGCCAATGCAGTGAGGTTTTATTTATTGTCCTCTCTGGAGTGACATCCGTGACCACCTTTCTGATAGTGGTGAGTTTCTACCTTTGTATCCTTCACACTGTCCTGAAATTTCCTCTGCTTAGGACAAATCAAAAGCTACATGTGCCTCCCACCTGACAGTTGTGACTCTCTTTTATGGAACCATTATATTTCCTTATCTTGGAACCAGTTCTAGTTACACACAAGATAGAGCCAAAACACTATCCCTGTTTTATACTCTGTTGCTGTCAATGTATATTTCTACCAAATGGCTCCCCAACCCAGACTGGTTTTGCTTTTCCTGAATCCCCACAAAAGTTGTGTATCCTTTAGACCACAGCATCTACTATACTCTTGTCTTTTTCTCCTGGTTTTCCATCTTACAAGTCCTCAGGCTTCCTGAACATAGGGATCATTTTCTTCCATGTTCATTGTCATTTCCCTCCACCTGGCTTTGTATCTTGCACAGAAAAATTGTTTGCCAAATATTTGACACCCAAAGATAGGGGTCAGGAACTACAACTCACAGACTAAATCCAGCCCACCACCTATTTTTGTATAGCCCATCATCTAAGTACAATTTTTCCATTTCTTAATGGGTGAAAATTCGAAAGAATGATATTTTGTGGCACATCTAACATTATATGAAATTCAAATTCAGCATCCACAAATAAAGTCTTGCTGGAACACAGCCATGTTTATTCATTTATATATTAGCTAATGATTTCTCATTACAGAGACAAAGTTGAGTAGTTTTGACAGAGATTGTAGGCCCACCAAGAATAAATCATTCACCATATGTTTTTTTAAGGCAATATTTGCAGACCTCTTCCCTAGGAGAACTCTGTGGGGATGTAGGCTTTGAGCCCTGGGGACCCAGGGGTCCCAAGTCCCCAGGTACATGGGCTCTTTCCTTAAGCAATTGACCCTGACAATGTGCATCTGCACCCCACAGTCTATATCATGAAAGGGACATGGCCAGTCCCAGGCACACATCATGTACTTAATAGAAGGCAGATATAATATGGTCTGTTGAATCCTACTCAGATGTTGGGGTTGAGAGTTAAGGGTAACTTAAGTGTCCTGACTTACTGGTGAAGTCACAGCAAGTGTACATTGTCACCAAAAGTTCACTTCTGCACTATCTATAGACTGAGAAGGGAACGTTGGCTGAAAGGAAAGATACCAGACAACAGTGGTTTCTTGGAGTAGTGGCCAGTGTTCTCTATGCTCTTAAGTTTTTACTATGAACATACACCTTTCTGAAATCAGGAAAATGAACCCCTTTAAAAGCCATCAACTGGAGACTTCTGGGAAAATGGTGTCAAAGTAGGGTAGGCAGAGCCCAGCTCTCTCACAAAAAAGAATGGAGAAAGGGCAAAAACCTATCTGAGAGAGCTGCCTTGGAGATATATAGAATGCAAAAAGTGCTACATATCATCCAGGAGGGAACTAGAAAGATAAAGAAGCCAAATAAAAATGATGACTTACCCCTGTGGCTGTAAATGGCACATATAACCCACCCTCAAGGTAAATAGCCTTGGTAAGCCACTGATTCACTGCAATCAACTGAGTGGGAGAGAACATTCCCTGGGAGGAAGTGGGGTCTGGCAGAGGGTGGTGAGTGGATTCTTTTCAGTGAGTTTGGCCAGCTGAGCCCCCTTTGAATCTCGGAGGGTAATAAGATAGCTTCAGGAAGAGAGGATGGGGCATCTGATCAGGAAGGCTACCACAGGGAGCAGACCTGGGAGAGAGAGGAACCAAGATAAAGAGGGGGCACAAACAAATGCCTAAAAAACCTAGGTTGGCAAACTGTTAGAAGCCTAACTTGCCTGAGGGAATGGAGGCAGGAAGACACAGGTAAGCTTTCAGAAGCTTCCTTAAGCTGTGTAACTGGTATAGCTCAGTGAAGGAATTCCTGCCTTTGCATATAGGAGGTTCCTGGTTAGATTCCCAAGTCTCCTTAGAGAAGTGATCCACTGGGTTATCAGGTACCCAACTGGTACCTTATGACAGGGAACACATAGATAGATTTATTTTGTTTTAGATTTTCTTCAATCTGTTTTTTTATTGGTTCCATTTTTTCCCCTTCTTTTCTTTTGTCTTTTCTCTTTATTTTATTCAGTAAAATCCAGTATATCACCTGCAGAAGGCAGACTGAAGAATGATTGATTCATGAACACCAGCAGCCTGAGAATCTCCTTAGAGGCTGAAGAGGAAAGGCTGTTTCTACTGGGTAGTTTTTTCCTTTGTTTTTTGTTGCTGTTGTTTTGTTTCTTGTTTGTTGTTTTCCTGCTTTCTTTGTTTCCTTTCTTTTAATTTAATTTATGTTTTCTAAATATGCTATTTCATTTCTTTGCTACATTTTCTATCTTCTCTTTTCTGTTGTTTTCTTTCATTCCACCTCTCTTTGTTTGACCTTTTAAAAAGTTTCTCTCTTTTTAAAAATTTTTCTCTTTTCCTCTCATCTCATTATTCTGGTCTTTTAATTCATTCTATTTTCTTTTTTCTATTTTGTTCTTTGTATCATTTTTTCTATTACACCTATTTTATCCTTATTCCTTTGTACTTTTTAAAACATTTTAATAGTATTATTTATTTTCCTCTCTTGTACACTTCTGCTTCTAACATTTTTTATTACTATTACGATTATTCTTTTTCTCTTCTTGTCTCTTTCCTTTTCTCTGGGCTAATATGTTTTCTCAAGTGAACACAGACAATTGCAAAGATATAGAATAACAGGAACCAAGTGTCAAAAAGTAACCTTAAAACACACACAAAGGAAAACAACAAAAGAAAACCCTAGAGTAGAAAGAGAATTAACCAACCAAATAAGCCCATTAAGATAAACAGATGCCTATACACCACAAAAAATTACAGGCCATACTAAGAAACAGGAAGATATGGTGTCTTCTAATGAAAAAAACTAAAAAAGAGGAGGAGATGCAGAATGTGGAACAACTTATCAAGAATGTCCAATATCAAATATCATGATATTTGTATCATGTAAATTCCATTTACAATAGCGATTAAAAGAATCAAATTTTTAGGAATAAGCTCAACCAACAATATAAAGCACTTGTATTCAGAAAACTACAATGCATTGTTTTAAAAAAATGTTTAATTGGAAAAACATTCCATGCTCACGGGTTGGAAGACTAAACATCAGTAAGATGTCAATTGTATCCAAATTGATATACAGATTCAATGCAATCCTGATAAAAATTCTACCAAATTTTTTTTTAATAAATGGAAAGCACAATTATCACATATATTTGGAAGTGTAAGAGGTCCTGAATAACCAGTAATATCTTAAAAAGCAAAAGCAAATTTGGAGGATTCTCACTTCCAAACTTTAAATCATGTTACCTAGCTACAGTGGTAAAAGCAGTATGGTTTTGGCATAAATACAGACACATTGGCCAATCGAACCAAACAGATGGTTCAGTAACAGACCCTCACAGTTATGGTCAAATGAATTTTGACAAACCTGTCAAATGCACCCAGCTTTGGCAGAAGAGTCCATTCATCAAATGGTGCTGAGAAAACTGTATATCCATAGCTAAAGAAAGAAAGAGGACTCCTATTTCACATCTTGTACAAAAACTAACTCAAAATGGATAAAAAACCTAAATATAAAAGCAAGAACCATAAAACTTCTAGAAGAAAATGTCAGAAAACATCTTCAAGAACTGGTGGGGGTGGTGGATTCTTAAAGGAGATAAAATGAGAACTGAGGTGGGCTACTGATGCTTAATATATGTAGAAGTTTTAATTAACTTTATTGTAAATGTGTTTGAATGTATAGAGTTGATGGTAACACATTATATTGAGTAACAACTGGTTTAAAAATGGGAATGTGGTTGGAAAGGTTAGTCTAGGGATGTAAATGTCAATTGAAAGAAAGCTAGAGAATAATCTAGGTACTGAATAACACAGTAAAACCAGAGGTGGATGAGAATTGTCATTGATGGTCCAGATGCAAGAGTGTCCTTGATGAGCTAGAGCATATGTGTGTCACTATTGCAGGGTGGTGGAAATGTGGAGAAACATGGGAAAAATACAACTGGAGTGACCTATGGACTGTGGTTAATAGCAATACTGTAATATTCTCATATTTATGCCAAAGATGTACTGTGTTGATAATAGGGGAGTATGGAAATAGTGTGTCAATGTATGCTCTGGACCATGGTTAGTGTTAATAGTCTGATGATATCATCTCATAATCTTAACAAATTTTCCACCACAGGGTTGTGTGTTGATAAAGCAGTGTTGTTTGGGAATGCTGCACATGTGCATGACTGTTTTATAAGTTCACAAATTCTGTAATAAAATTTTTTTTAACCCATAATAGGGTGGGTTGGGGGAAAAATACACCAAATGTAAGATATTTGTATCTTACAAAAGTAAAACTTTGATGATATTCCTTCATAATTTGTAACAAATGTCTCACAACAGTGCAAAGTGTTGGTGGTGGGTTGATATATGGGATCCCTCTATGATGTTATGCTTGCTTGCTTTGTAAGTTCACAACTTTTCCTCTACACTTACTGTTTATGTATATTCATGTAAAATGATATAAATAATCATAATCATAATCATAATCATAATCATAATAACAAGTTGGGTTGGTGGAAAATACACCAAATGTAAGATATTTAGGTTAGTACTGCTATTTTCAGGATTATATTTCATCATGAGTTAAAAATGTTTCACAATTATACAAAGTATTGTTTGTGGGGTGAGGTGTGGGAACACTGTATGATGTTTTGTATATTTGTTTTGTAAGTTCACAACAATTACTATACATTTATTTTCTATGTATGTTTATGTATGAGTGATACACTTCAATAAATTAAAAAAAAAACACTACAAACCTACAGTGGTCAAAACTGATATGAATTAAGTAAATTGAGCAGACTCACAGAACTAGAGTCTGGAAGATAGGTTTACAAGAGTTAGAAAAGGAGAAAGTTGTGAGCCAATGCCCATATGGGCAAAATCTGTAATGTAGAAGTGCGTAGTTATGTAGTGGAGAGGCATGATAGTGGTGCTGTGATACTTTATAATTGGGCAGTGCTGGTTTTTCAGGGGGATAAGATGGGGAGGGTGAGTTGGATTGTCCATGGAAGTGGGGGTGGTTGGGAGAGGGAGTAGGTGAACCCTGGAGATTGGTGATTATGTGGTTAAAATTTACAATGTTGGGAATGTTCTTTTTACAACATGGCAGGGGAGGGTTATTGGTTCAGGTGTTGGATGTGGGGGAATTTGAGACAGGCACACCTGGGGCACTATTCTAGGGAGTGTGTGAGTGTTCATCTTCTCTAATGGGTTGTATCAGTGAGTGGAGACCCACATAATGAGGAGGAAGGTGTTCGACTCTGATCCTGGAGAGCTCTGCTATATTCTCAAATAGAGCAGTGGGGGCCTCTTGAGAGCAGAGGTAGAGCCTAATTGGGTAGGACAGAGAAGTAAATCAAGCACTCAATGCTGTTGCAAGTAACTATAAATCTTGTTCTTCAAGGAGTGAAGCCAGATGGTTGCTGTAGGACCTGAGGGGAAGGGGAGGGAGGAATAAAATAGATGGGACATGGGACATTTGAGGGGCAATAAAGTTTTCTTCATGATTTTTCAAGGATGGATGCAGACCATGTTAAATTTCACCAAAATTTATAATAGTGTACAGTCTAAAATGTAATCCATAATGTAAATAATTGACTGTGGTTAATAGCTATTTTTCAATATTTGTACAACAATTGTAACAAATATACCATCAACATATAAAATATTATTAATAGGGAAAAGGGGGAAAGGGGGATGATATTGGGTATATGGGAAACCTATTTCTGTCCATGACTTTTTTCCATAACCTAAAACTTCTTTGAAGCATTGGGGGAATAAACAGAAGAAAATGAAACTATACATACAAGACAAAGAGATCTTACAGTTATGAAATACATAATGTCAAAAAATTTAAAAAGTATTTTTTCATTATTTTTATTATTCCAAATCTTTATTTTTTTATTTTTAAATTTTTTTTGTATATGATTTCTTATTTTTAAAACTATCACTATTATTCCATTTTCTTATTAAATGTATTTGTCTATTTTGTTGGCTTCATTTTTGAAGAAGTTTGGATCACAGAAGGGTTAAAACTATGACAGGAGAGGATCATTTTTGCAGGGTATCAGTGATGGGGGTTACATGGGAGGAAGGTCACATGGGCATACATATAAGGCATATAAATATATTCAGTTGTTCATGGGGCATTGTCATGTTGGGTTGAGATTCATACAACAACCAAAAGAACAACAAATTCCTATTCTGGGGAGCTCTGCTACATTCTCTACTGGAACAGCAAGAATCTCATGAGTACAGGGGCAATGACTAGTGAAGGAGGATGGCCCATTGATGGACCCTTAATTTTGATGACTGTACTTATGAACCTTTACTCTTGAAATTGAAGCTTAGCCTAGTATTATAGAGTGCCTAAGAGTTATCTTCCAAGAGCCTCTTTGTTGCTCAAATGTGGCCTTTCTCTAAGCTGAATTCAGCATATACATGCATTATGTTTCCCCCAGTGTGGGACATGACTCATGGGGATGAGCCTCCCTGGCACTGAGGGATTACTATCAAGCATCAACTAGCAATGCAACAACTGGAAAAAGACCTTGACCAAAAAGGGGAAAAGGCAAAGACAAATGACTTTACACTGATAAGAGGTCATTCCAGAGTTTTTGCTTATGCATTTCTCAGCAGGATCTCATTGACTGTCACAATAAATAGTGTCTCAAATAGTGGGGCTCCTGAGTGCTTTAGAGACAATCAGACACTATAGGCAGGGCAGAGAGATCAAGGGGTTGGCACCCTGACAGTGGGCCTTACCTTGGAATTTATGCTACCCAGTGTGATAGAGGTGGAACATTTGTGGTTTATTTTAGACACTGAAAGAGAAAAACTGCCAGCCAGGAATCCTATATCCAGCAAGATTGTCTTTCAAAAATGAAGGTGATCAGTAATGAAGGATGTTGTTTATGAAGGAGGGTGTGGGAGGTGTGGGGAGTGGGGCATTTGGGAACCCCATATTTTGTGTGTAACATTTATGTATTCTAAATATCTTTTAAAAAATAAAAAAAAATATTTAAACAAAATGAAAGTGAGTTTAGAATATTCACAGATAAACAGAAACTGAGAGAGTTTGTAGCCAAGAACTTTGCAGGAAATAAGAAATGGAATACTACAACCTAAAAAGAAAAGACAGGGGAGTTTTAGAAGAGAGTTTAAAAAGGACGATTATATCAGTAAAATTAACTAAAAGTGTAGAAAGAGTGGTGAAAAGAAAAAAAGACAGATAAAACTCAAAGGTCAAAAAGGTCAAATTAAGAATTGCCTCTACTCTAGTAACATTGAATGTTAATAGATTAAACTCCCCAATCAAAAGAAATAGCCTGACAGAATGGATAAGAAAATATGAACCATCTATATGCTGTCCACAAAAGACTCACCTTAGACCCAAGGATATTGTAGCAGTTTGATATTGTTTATGAATTCCAAAAATAGATATTGGATTTTGTTTGTGAACTGGTCTGGGCATTTTTTATTTTATTGGATTCAGAGGTTTCATTTTTACTTGATTGAATTGTGATTAGGGCTTTGATTAGACCACATCAGTGGGATGTCAAGACCCTGTCCCCTAGGTGGGACTCACAGAGAAAACCACATGGTAGAGAAGAGTTTGGAGTTTCTGAGTTTTGATGTTAGAGTTTTGATCCTGGAGCCTGGGAAGTAAACACACAGGAGAAGCAGATACATGAGGAAACAGAGAAGGTTCCATTAGACACGGCAGAGGCCCTGGGAAAAGAGACAAGCTGTTTGCCTGATAGTTACAGCTGACCTTGTAGAGAGAGGAGAGCAGCTGAGCCCAGACAGAACCTAGCCCCAGGGAGAGAGACAAAGCCTAGAGAACCTGACAATCTACAGCAGACCTTGTGGAGACAACAAAGCAGCTGAGCCTGGAGAATATCAAGCCCCAGGAGAGAGACAAGATTTATTTCAGACTACAGGTGATATTGGAAGAAGCTGGGACAATGGAGCCTTAAAAGGAAGAGGAAGGCAACCATCTTGCTCCAACATATGGCAGCAGATTTTGGTGAGGGAAGTAACTTACACTTTATGACCTGGTAACTGTAAGCTTCTAGCCCAAGTGAATGCCCTTTTTAAAAGCCAACAGATTTCAGGTATTTTTCATCAGCACCCCTTTGGTTGGCTAATACAGTTACTGACACATTGAAAGTTAAAGGCTGGAAAAAGACATTCCATGCATGAAGTAACAAAAAAAGCAGCTGGAGTAGCTATACTTATATTGGATGAAATAGACTTTAAAAGCAAAACAGTCATCAGAGAAAAGGAAGAACATTAAATATTAATAAAAGGGGCAATTCACCAGGAAGAATAACAATCATAAATATATATGCACCTAACCAGGATGCCCCAATTTACATGGGGGCTATACTGGCAAAAACTGAAGGGAGAAACAGATGTCTCTACAATAACAGTTGAAGACTTCAATACACCACTTTCAGCATTGGACAGAATATCTGGGCAGAAGATCGATAAAGAAAAACTTGAATGATATGATACATGAATTAGACCTAATAGACATACAGAATATTGCACACTAAAATAGGAAGTTATACATTCTTCTCAAGTGCTCATGGGTCCTTCACCAGTATAGACCATATATTAGGTCAGAACACAGACCTCAATATATTCAACAAGATTGATATTATACAAAGCACTTTCCCTGATCAGAATTGAATAAAGCTGGAAATCAACATCAGGCAGAAAAAGGGAAAAGTCCCAAATATATGGAGAATAAACAACACACTATTAAATAATCAGTGGGTCAAAGAATAAATTGTGAGAGAAATCAATAAATATCTCTAGATGAATGAAAATGAGAATACAACATCTCAGAAGCTAAGGGATGCAGAGAAGGCAGTGTTGAGAGGGAAATTTATAGCCCTCAATAATTACACTTAAAAAGAAGAAAGAGCTAAAATAAATTTCCTAACTACACACATGAATGAACTAGAAAAAGAACAGCAAACTATTCCCAAAGCAAGCAGAAAGAATGAAATAACAAAGATCAGAGCAGAAATAAATGAAATTGAGAATAAAAACAATAGTGAGAATTTGCACAACCAAAAGTTGGTTTTTCAGGAAGATTAACAAAATCAAAACACCCTTAGCTAGACTGACAAAGAAAAAAGGGAGAAGATGCAAACAAATAAAATAAAAATGAAAATGGAGACAATATTACTGACCCCACAGAAATAAAAGAGATCATAAGGTGATACTATAAACAACTGTACACCAAAAACTAGACATTGTAGATGAAATGGAAAAATTCCTAGGAATGTATGAGCAGCCTACATTGACCATAGAAGAAATTGAAGACTTCAGCAAACCAATCACAAGTAAAGAGATTGAAACAATTATCAAATAACTCCCCAAAATGGAAAACCCAGTATCAGAAGGTTTCAAAGGTGAGTTCTACCAAATATTTAAAGATTTCATACCAAACTTAATCGCTTCCAAAAAATTGAACAAGAAGGAAGGTTACAAACTCATTCTATGAAGCCAATATCACCCTAATACCAAAGCCAGATAAAGATATTATGAAAAAAGAAAATTACAGACTTATTTCCCGAATTGAATACAGATGCAAAAATCTTCAACAAATTACTTGCTAATCGAATCCAACAACACATTATCATGATCAAGTAAATTTTATACCAGCCATGCAAATGTGTTTCAACACAAAAAATCATTTAATATATCACATTAATAAATCAAAGAGGAAAAAATCACATAATCCTATCAATTGATGCAGAAAAGGCATTTGCCAAAATCCAGCATCCTTCCTTGATAAAAATACTACAAAAGATAGAAATTAAAGAAACTTTCCTAACATGAAAAAGGCCATATATGAAAAACCAACAACTAACATCGTACTCGATGGTGAAACATTGAAACCTTTACTCTTGAGATTGGGAAAAAGACAAGGATGCCCGCTGTCACCACTGTTGTTCATTATAGTGCTAGAGGTTCTAGGTAGAGAAATTGGGCAAGAAAAAATAAATAAAAGGCATCCAAATCAGAAGGGAAGAAATAAAACTTTTACTATTCACAGATGATATGATACTATACCTAGAAAGTCCCAAATATTCTACAGCAAACTAGATAGAGGTAATAAACAATTTCAGCAGTGTGGCAGGATACAAGATTTATACACAAAAATCAGTAGCATTTCTATATTCTAGAAATGTATGATCTGAGGAGGAAGAAAAGAAAAATTCCAATTACAATAGCAACTAAGAGAATCAAATAATTAGGAATGAACTTAACCATGTACATAAAGCACTTGTACTCAGGAAACTACAATGCATTGCTAAAAGATATCAAAAAAGACCTAAGTAATTGAAAGAATATTCCATGCTCATGGATAGGAAGACTAAATATCATCAAGATGTCAATTCTGCCCAAATTGACACACAGATTGAAAGCAATCCCTATAAAAATTCCACCAACATTTTTTAAATGAATAGAAAACACAATTATAAATTTATTGGGAAGGATAAGGAGCCCCAGATAGTCAGAAACATCTTAGAAAGGAAAAGCAATGATGGAGGACTCACTTCCAGAATTTAAATCATCTTACCTATATACAGTATTAAAAACAGCATAGTACTGTCATAAAGATAGACACATAAGCCCACTGAACCAAACTTATGGTTCAGAAGCAGACCATCACATCTACGGTCAAGTGATTTTTGACTCTGAGAACCACCCAGCTGGGGCAGAAAAGTCTATTCAATAAATGGTGCTGAGAGAATTGGATATCCATAGCCTATCTCACACCTTATACAAAAATTAACTCAAAATGGATCAAAGACCTAACTATTAAATCTACAACCATAAAGCTACTAGAAGAAAATGTAGGGGAAAATCTTCAAAACCTGGTGGTATGCAGTGGATTATTGAACCTTACACTGAAAGCATGAGTAAAAAAAGAAAACATGGAAAATAGGAACTCCTAAAACTTAAACACTTTTATGATTCAAAGGAATTCATCAAGAAAGTGAAAAGCCTGCCCTCTCAATGGGATAAAATATTTGGAAGCCACATATGTGATAAAGGTTTTATTTCCATTCTATATAAAGAGATTATACAACTTGACAAAAAAGAGCAAGCATTCCAATTAAAAATGGGAAAGTGACTTAAATAGACATTTTTCCAAAGAGAAAATAAAAATGGCCAAATAGCACATGAAAAAATGTTCAATATCACTAGCTAGTAGGGAAATGCAAGTCAAAACAGCAATGAGTTATCATCTCACACTACAAAGAACAGCCATTACTAAGAAAACAGAAAACAGTACATGCTGGAGAGAATTTGGAGAAATAGGATCACTCCTTCACTGTTGGTGGGAATGTTAAATGGTGCAGCATTTGTGGAAGATAGTTTGACTGTTCCTGAATAGGTATATATCCAGAAGAACTGAAAACTGTGATGCAAACAGACATTTTTGCACACCAATGTTCAAAATGGCATTATTCACAATTGCCAAAAGATGGAAACAACCCAAGTGTCTATCAACTAATGAATGGAAAAACAAAATGTGGTATTTACATATGAAGGAATGCTATGCTGCAGTAAGAAGAAATGAAATTGGGGCACATATGATAACACTGATGAACCTCAAAGACATTATGTTAAGTGAAATAAGCCAGACACAAAAGGGCACATATTGCATGGGCTCACTAATAAGAACTAAATACGAAAAAAATAATAATAATACAGGGCAAATCTAAAGTATAGGTTATTAGGAGATAAGAGGAGGGTTGAGAAGGTGTACTGATGCTAATGTGTAGAAGTTTTCATTAACTTGACTGTAAAAGTGTGTAACTGGATAGCAGAAATACTAAATCCCCATCGATTTTGTTGGAAAATTGGGGATAATGAAAGACCTGAAGTAGGAGTGAGAAGATAAATGTGCTTTCCTCACTTCAGCCAGCTACATACTGTCGGGTGCAGGCCCATCACTTAGGCTCACTGGGTCTCAATTACTTCATCACCAGATGGGAAGGATACTGCTAGACCATGTGTACTACAGATTGGTTTATGGTTTGTTTTTGAGGACAAATACAGGTCATACAGTTGTACATAGAGAACTGAGATCTCAAATTGAGGTTTCTGCTAAACAAATAAAAAAAAGTGTGTAGGTTCAAGGCAGAACCTTGGAAGTTAGGGGTAATATGGTACAAAGTTTCTATTTGGCGTGATAAAATTTTGTAATGGGTTTTTGTGATGATGGCACAACACTGTGAAAGTAATTAATAATACAGAATTGTATACTTAAATAAAGCTTGAAATGGAAAATTTTGTATATCAAATATGGTACCTCAATAAATTAAAAAAAAAGCATGCTTCTTTTCCACAGTATGATCATATCTGTATATCTATAATCTATAATATGATGCAGAATTGATGGTGCTACAATAGGTAAGCCCAACTTATATACTATATATGGTAGGCAGAATAACGATTCCTCCAAGGACTTTTATGCCCAAGCCCCAGAATCTGTGAAAATATTACCTAACATGGAAATGGGAACTTTGCAGATGTGATTAAGTTAAGGATCTTTGGATGGAAAAATTATTCTGGATTATCCAGGTGCACCCAATATGATCACAAGTATCTTAGTAAGGGAAATAGGGAAGCAAGAGGTTCAAAGGCAGGGAAAGAGATGTGATGATGGGAGCAGAAGGGAGGGATGAAGAGGGAGGAGGTGGAAAGGAGAAAGAGATTTGAAGAAGCTATTCTTTTGATTTTGAAGAAAGAGGAAGGAGTCACAAGCCAAGTAATGCTAGAAGTTGGAAAAGGCAAGAAAGTGGATTCTCCCCTAGAGCCTTCAGAAGAAACACAGCCCTGCTGGCACTCTGAATTCAGGTCCCTAAGACTCATTACAGATTTTTGACTTCCAGAACATGTAAGAAAATAAATTTGTGTTGTTTTAAGCCAGGGAATCTATGGCAATTTGTTACAGCAATAATAGGAAACGAATGCAATAGGTATATAAATGTGAAAATTTTGTTTTTGGTGGATTCTAAAGTTCAGGAAGCTTATATCTTGTTCAAGGACTCCTAGGGATAAGCCCTCAAGGATGAGGTTGTGGCCTTGATGAGGCTGAACTTCCCCAAGAATTGTTGGTAATTCCTTAAACAGAACCGTATAGATTATCTGTTATATTTTCATGAATAGATATAAGCTCTGTGGAGACAGGGCTGTGATGCAGCAAGAATTGAGCAGCAGCTCTGTGGTACCCTCCTCTGCATGGATAGCATCAACTATCTGAGGGATGCTGCATCACCTCCTGCTCAATTATATTATGCATCATTGAATGAATCAATCAGAAACTAAGTGTAATATTACAATGGTGGATCGGAGTATTCACATCCCTCCCCCCCAGAAAAACGTGTTCTACCTGAAATTCTGCAAAGGGAAGCAAGTAATTAGTTCTAATTGAATGAACCTAAGAAGACTGTTTCATTTGAAGAGAGAAGAGGAAGGAAGCAACTGAGGATTTAAAATATTTAGCAATATGACTAAGTTCACATAGCAAGCCTTTTTTTAGAGCTGATATTTAATTCCACATCATTTCAATAACAGAACTAAGATCTACACAATGGAACAAAGGTCTACAAATACTGTTGGATTATAGGGAAATATTGGGTAATCAACTGGTAGAAATGATGGTGAAAGTGAAAAAAATCCCTAGGGCAGAGAATTATCTCAAAATTCCCCAAGGAAAAGAGAAGATGCCATAAGCTAATCTGTAGCTTTTCCTAATATTTTATCCCCATCAGAGTCAGGCAGTTTATCCATTCATTCAATCACTCATTAAATGGATAATTATTGAACACTTATGAAGTGTTGGACATTGGAGAGAACCTGATAATCAAGACAATTCCCACCCCCTTTGATAAATGCAGTTTATTCAATCATTAATAAAATCAATTGTGCAGCAATTACATATTGAGCATTTCTATATGCCCAGTACTGTGTGAGATGTTGGGGACATAATGGTGAGGAAAAGCAAAATGGTGACTGTCCCTATGAAATTGAAGTCCTTGAGGAATGGTGACATTAATCAAATTGTCAAAAACAAGAATAAAATGATTCTGATAAATGTTTTGAAGGAAAAGCACAGGGAGCTATCAGAATTAAAAATAGGAAAACTAACTTATTATGGGAACATTTTTTGAAGGAATCAGCATGGGAGCTGAGATCCAAAGGCTTAACAGACTTGTATAATTTTAGGTCAAGGAAGACAAAAGAATGTTTGAGGAAGAGAGAATATATGCAAAACCCTTTTTTTTTTTCCAGAGAAACACAGTGAATTTAAGGGCCTAAAATAAATCTAACCTGGATGGAATGTTAACTAAGGGGGAGGTAAAGCTGGAAAGGTAAGCAGGAGATAGCCCCAGCAAGGACTTGTTGATTTATGAATTTTGGTTTTGATCTCACATGTAATTGGACTAACAAAGGGAAGACTGGGTTTGATATGTAGTTTGAAGAGATCCCTCTGGCTTCTGAGTGAAGGACACGTTGGAGAGTGAGAATAGTAGAAATGGGTGATAAAATAGGAAGACAATTCAATTGATCAGGCAAATGAAAATGGCACCCTGGACTAAGGGGGAGGTGGATATAGAACCAGCTGAACATATTGGAGAAATATTGAGAAGGTAAAAAAAACAAGATTGTGTAATAAGTTGGTTATGATAAAAAATAAGATGATTATTGAGAGTAAATTTCAGGTTCCAAACTTGTACCACTGATAGAAGTAGTGCCATTCAAAAAGAGACACCGTGGAAGATGTTTGATTGAGGTAAAGATTGCAAGTTTTGTATTGGACAAACCTAATTGAAGGAGTCTTTGACATATTAACGATGTCAAATAAGCAACTGGAAGCACTCCTCTAAATCTCAGAGGAGACATCAGCTCTAGAGAAGCATATTGGTCATTATTTGCTTCTGGGTGGTGGCTAAGGAATGAATTCTATTGTCTAGGAGGAAAGAATGCAGTGAGAATTGAAGATGTTCTAGAACTCATTCCTTTGGAAGAGAATAGAGTTATAAAGGAGAGAGAGGCAAATTAGGGATAATGGAAGAAAGACATGAAGAGGCATGTCAGAAGAACCTGGGAGGGTGGGGCATGAGGATGGGGTGTTTCAGGAAGGAAAAATAAAGAATAGTATTGAAAGTTGCTGAGAGGACATTCAGGAACCTAGAAATCATTGTACACTAAAAAAGGTTGGTCTTGGCTGAATGATGGTGGAAATAAGCCATATGTGCCTGGGTTGCTGGTGTGAGTGAAAGCCTAGGAAACAGAGACAAAATGAATGGAGTCTCTTGGCTGGTAACTAGAAGAGAATGTAGGAGAAAGTAGTCCATGTTTATAAGATAGAAAAGAACAAAACATGTATCCATGAAGATGAGAATAATCCTCTTGAGAAGTGTGGCAGAGAGGGAGGGAGAGAGAAATAGAAGGAGAGAGGGAGGAAGAAGAAGGAAGAGAAGGAAGAGGTGACAGTGGGAGCAAGGAGGAGGAAAGAAGGGGAGAGGAGGAGGAGGATGGGGAAGAGGAGAAGATGAAGACAAGGAAGGAAAGGAAGGAGAGAATTGTGAAAAGTAATAAAAGGATATTGACAAGGCATGAATGATAGAATCCCAAGTGCAAGTAGAAACATTGTCTTTAGATAGGGGAAGGGGCATTTTGTCTGTGGTAATAGGCAGGAATATAGAAAGGATGGATGTTGATCTTGGTATGGTATGAGTTCACAAAGTGTCATTGTGATGGCCTGGATTTCTTTGTGAAATAGATTATGAGAACATTTGCTGAGAAAGGGAGAGGATATAGAAGAACCAGTGTTGGAAGCACAGATTGTGTAAGAGGGGTGAAAAAATGACAGAAATGCAGAAGGACTCCTTGAAAGTATGGTGGGCTCCTTGAAATTGGAAGGGAGACTCAGGAAGTGTTAAATCTCACTGGCTGAAGAGACCCTAGGCAATTCATATAAATCCTAGCGGTCTTACTATCCTCTGCTGCCAAATGCGATCATAATCATATTTACAATCCAAGGAGGATGGAAGAGGAGGTGAGAAAACATAGGTAAAAAGAACTTAGTAAATTTAAAGCGAAAGTGAAAATAAGCATTGGTTATTAGTAATCATTATCATGAATTATTCCGTGCTATAAATGTTTTTGCTTCCTGGTTCTGCAGTGAGTAGAGGGTGCTGAAAATACCAATCAGGTTTTTCAAGAAAGCCTATCACAACTAACACATTTCTCTAACACTTATTTCTTCTTACTTCAATAGGTACACTGTACCTCTCCTTTACTTTTGCTGTTTCAGGAAATGTTACCGAATAACTATGAGATAGAGGTGGTTGTAGAGGAAAAGGAAGAGATGATGTGGCTCAGAGCAGATTTTGTATCACTGTTTCAGATCGATGGTCCCTGCTGGCTTAGGTAACCATAACCTCTAATAGTGTTTTTCTCAAAATGCAAATGGCTAAAAAGATGCTCAACATCACAAGCTATCAGGGAAATGCAAATGAAAACTACAGTGAGGTATCATCTTACACCCATTAGATTAGCAGCAATTTAAAAAAATAGAGGGCTACAGGTGTTGTAGAGGATACATAGGTAAGGAAACATTTATCCACTGATGGTGGCAATGTAGAACAGTGCAGCCATTGTGGAGGACAGTTTGGTGATTCCTCAGGAAGCTAACTATAGAAATGCCACCATAAGATCCAGCAATCCCCAAAAGCAATGAAAACAGGGACATGATCAGATACATTGACACCAATGTTCAGAGCAGCATTATTCACTATTGCCAAAAGTCTGAAGCAACCAAAATGTCCACCACCAGATGAATGGATAAGCAAATTGTGGTATATTCATACAACAGAATATTACTCAGCTGTAAGAAGGAATGCAGTATTAACACATGGGATAACATGGATGAATTTTGAAGACCTTATGTTGAGTGTAGTAAGCCAGGCATGGAAGGAAAATATTACATGATCTCACTGATATGAATTAAGCAAATTGAATAGACTCACAGTGCTACAGTCTAAAAGATAGGTTTACAAGATAAAGAAAGGGAGTAGAGGGTGGTGAGCCAATGGATATGGGCAAAATCTATGATAAAGTAGTTGAGCAGTGGATGCGCATGACAGTGGTGCAGTGATGTGATTGGTTCAGCAGTGCTGATTTGTGAAGGGAAGTAGGGTAGCGGGGTTGGATTGGACTATCCATGGAACTTCGGGGAGGTTCAACAGTAGGAGTAGGTGAACTCTGGGGATTTGCAGGTCTGTGGTTAAAACTACAAATGTTGAGAGTTCCAGGAAATGACATCATTGCATGTAGGCACTACACAGCTCTTTCACCAAAAACGGCTGAGAAGATGCAAAATTCTCACCAAGTGAGATGTTTTGGGAATTCACAGAGCAGGAGGCTTCAGGGAATTGATCTGGAGGGAGCTGGACAAAGAAATAAAGAGCCCAAGGGAAAATCATGAGTTGCTCACCCTTGTGCATGGAAATGGCAGGTGGCTAAGGCCCCACCCTCAAGCAAAAATCCTCCATGGACCTTCTGACTCTCATCAGCCAGATGAGTGTAAGGGAGTATTCCCTGGAAGGGGTCTGGCAAAGGGTGTAAAGTCATATTCTTTTTGTAGTTTGGACACCTGAGCTCCGTTTGAATCTCAGGGAGGATACGAGCCAGCACTGAGGTGGCCCTGGGGAGAGGGGAAAGGGTAATCTGCTCAGGCAGGTTGTCATACCCAGCCACACTGGGAGAGAGGAACTTGGTGAGGGAAGCAGCAGAGACAGGCAACTAACTAGCCCAGCCACTGAAAACTATTAAAAGTCCAACTCCTCTTAAGGGAAATGGGGGCAGGAAGAGCCCAATAAGCTTTCAAAAGCATCTTTAGCTTACAGAGCTGCTGGTAGTGCAGTGGGGGAATTCTTGTCTTGCATGGAGAAGGTCGCTGGTTCAAGTCCCATATACCTTCTAAGAGAAGGGATCCAGGGAGAGTTAAGGCATTCACCTAACACCTGATGATAGGGAACTTTTAGAATGAGTTTCTGCTGTCTTGTTTTGTGGTTTTTGGATTTTTTTCTTTTTCCTTTATTCTATTTGCTAAAACTGGATACATCACCTGTAGAGGGCACATTGCAGGGTAATTAATTGAAGAGCACCAGCAGCCGGAGGTTTCTAGGGGACTAAGAGGGAAGGCTGTTTTTCCTGGGTTACTTTTTTGTTGCTGTTTTGTTTCTTGTTTGTTGTTTTCCATTTCTTTGGTACCTTATCTTCTATTACTAATTTTTTCAACCTGCATAATTTCTCTTCAATCCTTCATTTTTATGTCTTCTGACTTCTGTTGCTTTTCTTCTATCACCACTTCTTGTTTTGTCTTCCTTTTTTCTTTTTCTCTCCTTTTTTATACTTCTAGTCTCTTCTCATCTGTCCAGCCTTTTAATTCATTCTAATTTTTTTCTCTCTACTTTGTTTCTTGCTTTATATTTTCTACTCATCTGTCCAGTCTTTTAATTTATCCTGTTTTTTTCCTCTCTATGTTGTCTCTTGTTTTATTTTTTCTACTCTACCTCTTTTTATTCTTATTCCTTTGTATTTTTTATGATTTTTTTTACTGATATTACTTAGATTTCTAGCTCTTGCATGGTTCCTTGTCTACCTTTTTTGTATTATTATTATCATTATCCTTTTTCTCTACTTATCTCTTTTCTTTTCTCTGGTCCTAATATTTTTTCAAGGGAACAGAGACAACTACAAAGATATGGAAAAAGAGGAACCAAGTATCAAAAATTAACCTTACCACACACAAAGAAACAGTAAAATAAAACCTTAGGGTTAAAAGAGAAGCTAACCAACCAAATAAGCCCATCAAGATAAACAGATGGTCAGACACCAACAAAAATTACAAGCCATACTAAGAAACAGGAAGACATAGCTCAGTCTAACAAACAAATTAAATAACAGGAGGAGATCCAGAATGTGTAACACCTAATCAAGGATGTCCAAACAAATATCAGGAATCAACTTAATGAAGTGAAGGAAGACATAAGGGATATTAAGAAGACACTGGGGGGGGGGGTTCCAGGAAAATTGCACCAAAGACAGTAGGGAGAGAGTGAATCTCTCACAACAAAGGAGCAGTGAGAGGACAGAGGCATATCTGAAGGAGCTGCTTTGGACATATATATACAATGGGAGGGTGTCCTGAGTCATCTAGAAAGAGAAAGGGTTCTGGAAAGAGAAAAAAGCCAAAGGAAAACCATGAGTAGCTCACCCCTGGTAGAAGGAGCACATATATCCCACCCTCAGAGCAAATAGCCTAGGAGGAGCAACTGGTTTGCTGCTCTGCTGCTCTGATCAGAGTGTGAGGGGGCATTCCTTGGGAGGAAGAAGGGTCTGGAAGAGACAGAGTGGTTATTTGTGGTGAGTTTGGCCAGTTGAGCCCCCTTTGAATCTCAGAAGCAAGCCCAACATGACAAGGAGAGGGGAAGGGGATCTACTCTGGGCAGGCTGCCATGCCCAGCTGCCCATGTAAGGAGAAGAATTGAATTAGAGAGGGGGTGGGGGCAGACCAGTGACTAATCAGCAGGAATTTGACAAACTGTTAGGAATCTAATCTGCCATAAGGAAAGGGGGCAGAAAGTTTTCTAAAAGGCTAATTAACATAAGGAGACACTTTAGCTCAGTGGAGGAATTTCTGTCTTGAATATTACAAGGTTCATGGTTCAATTCCCAGCTCTTCTTAAAGGAGTGAGCCACTGAGTTATCAGGCATCCAGCTGATATTTTACAGGGAACATATAGACTTTCTTTTTGTATTAGGTTTTCTTGGATCTCTTATTTTTAAAATAAAGGTTCCTTTTTTATTTTCCTTAATTTAGTCACTAAACCCTTGTCCAAAATTAGCAGAGGGCAGGCTGCAGGGTTATTGATTGTTGAACAATGGCAGCCTGAGAAGCTCCTTAGGGGCCTAAGAAGGAAGTCTGTTTATCCTTGTTTTTTTGTTTGTTTTTGTTCTTTTTTCACCATTTCAAAATTAGTTGCTATTTTCTTGTTTCTTATTTGTTGGGTGTTCCCTTTCTTTGTTTCTCATTTCTTTCAACCAATTTTTTCCACCTACACTATTTCTTTACTTTCATTCTTTTTCCTATATTCTGTTTTATACTGTTGTTCTTCCATTTCACTTTTTTTTGTTTGGTCATCAATTTTCTTGTTTTTATTTCTCTCTCTTTTTTTCTCTGTTTTCTTTATTTTTTACTATTTTTATTCTCTTATTTCTTTTCCTGTCTTCTCATCATTCTGGTTTTTAATTCTTTCTGTATATGTCTCTCTATTCTATTTTTAATTTCATTGATCATGCACCACTTTTTTATTCTTATGCCTCTGCTTTACTTACATGAGTTAATTATCCATTTTCCTAGGTCTTATATGGTTCCTCTCCTATGTTTTACTATTATTATTACTCTTATCCTTTTTCTCTTCTTACCTCTTTCCCTTATTGTAGCCCTAATCTTTTTCTTTCAAGGAAACATAGACAACAGCAAGGAAACAGAATAAGAGAAACAAAATGTCAAAGAGAAAACTTACCACACACACAAAAACAGCAACTAAACAAAACACGAGTAGAGAAACAAATCAACTGAATAAACTCATCAATATAAAGATATGTGTAAACACCAACAAAAAATTTTAAATCATACTAAGAAACAGGAATACATGGCCCAGTCGAATGAACAAACTAAAAACCAGGAGGAGATGTAGAACATGGAACAACTAATGACCAAACAAATATCATGAACCAAATTGATAAAGTGAAGGAAGAGATTAAGGATATTAATAATACACTAGGAGATCATACTGAAGGAATTGTAAACATACCTAAAAAAGATAATGGATATAATGGTGATGAACAGCACAATCCAGGAAATCAAAAATATGCTGGAAGAACATAACAGCAGATTTGAACAGACAGAAGAAAGAAGTAACGATGTGGAAGACAGTACATCTGAAATCAAACAGATAGATAAAAAGATAGAAAAAATCCAGCAGGTTCTTAGGGATTTGAATGACAACAGGAAACACACAAACAATGCATTATAAGCATCCAAGAGGGAGATAAGAAGAGAAAGAGGACAGAAGGAATTTTGGAAGAAAAAATAGCTGAAAACTTCCCAACCCCATTGAGGGAGATGGACGTACATGTCTAGGAAGTGTAGCACACCCCAAACAGGCCTCCTCCAAGACACATACTTGTCAAATTGTCCAATTCTCAGGACAAAGAAAGAATGCTGAAAAAAGCAAGAGAAAAGAGAACCATCACATACAAGGGAAATCAATATGTTTAAGTGCTGATCTCTCATTTGAAACCATGGAGGCAAGGAGGAAGTGGTATGACATAGTCAAGGTGCTAAAAGTAAAAAACTTCCTGCCTAGAATTCTCTACCGAGGAAAGCAGGCATCCAAAAATTAGGAAGAATTCAAAATATTCATGGATAAAGAGAAATTAAGAGAGTATGCCAATAAGAAATCTGCCTATCAAAAAATGCTGAAGGTAGTGCTGCAGGTTGAAAGGAAAAAACAAGAGATAGGGAGCTGGAGGAGAGTGTAATTACAAAAAAGAGAGAGAGAAATAAAAGCAACATATAACATTCAAAAATAAAAAGAAAATATGGCTAATGTAAGTAATTCCTTAACATTAATAAAACTGAATGTTAATGGATTAAACTCACCAGTCAAGAGACACAGATTGGCAGAATGGATAAGGAAATATGACCATCTATATGCTGTCTACAAAAAAAACAACTTAAACCCAGGGATTCAAGAAGGATGAACATGAATGGCTGTAAAATAATTTTATAAGCAAATAACAACCAAAAAAGGGTGGGAGTAGCTACACTAATATTAGAGTAAATAGAATTTAAATGTTAAGCTCTTTTAAGAGACAAAGAGGCACAATACATGCTGATAAAAGAGGTAATCTATCAATAAGAAAGAACAATTATAAACATGCACCAAATCAGGACACCACAAAATACATGAGGCAAGCATTGGAAAAACTAAGTGGGGAAATAGATGCCTATACAATTATACTGGGGGACTTTAATACAGCATTGTCACCATTAGGCACAGCATCTTGACAGAGAATCAATAAAGAAACAAAGATTTGAATAATACATTAGAAGATCTGGACCTAATAGACATATGCAGAGCATTACACCCACATACAGGGGGATATACATTCTTCTTGAGTACACAAGGATCATTCTCTAGGGCAGACCACATAATGGGCCATAGAACAACTCTCAAAGAATTCAGAAAGATTGAAATTCTACAAACTATTTTCTCTGACCACAGTGAATGAAGCTGGAAATCAGTAAGGGGCAGAGAACCAGATTAAGCAAAAAGATATGGAAGTTAAACAACACACTCTTAGAAAAACAGTGGGTCAATGAGGAAATCACAAAAGAAATCAGTAACTACCTTGAAATGAATGAAAATGATAGCACAAGATATTGAAACCTATGGGATGTGGCAAAAGATGTCCTGAGAGGGAAATGCATAGCCATAAATGCTTATATTAAAAAAAAATAAAGAGCTAAAATTGAAGTCTTAAAAGCACACCAGGAGGAATTAGAAAAAGAACAGTAAACTAAACAATAAAATAAAGTAGGAAGAAGAAGTAATAAAAATTAGAGCAGCGTTAAGTAAAATTTAAAGTAAGAAAGCGTTAGAAAAAATAAACAAAAACAAATCTGATTTTACAAGAAGATCAATAAAATTGACAACCCTTAGCTAGACTAAAAAAGAAAAAAAGAGACAAGATGCAAATAAATAACATTAGAAATGAGGAAGGGCATATCAGCACTGACCCCACAGAAATAAAGAGCATCATAAGAGGATGCTTTGAAAAAGTATAGTAAACTATTTTTGCACAGAAAAATACACAACACTGGTAAAGGAAATCAAAGAAGAGTTAAATTAATGGAAAAATATTCCCTATTCATAGATGGGAAGACTAAACTTCATTAAGATGTCTATGTACCCTAAATTATTTACAGATTTGGCACAATCCAAATGAAAATAACTACAGCATTTTTTACTGAATTGGAAAAACTAACTATGAAATTTATTTGGAAGGGCAAGAGCAACTGAATAGCTGAAGACATTTAAAAAAAGAAAAATGAAATCAGAGGAGTCACACTACCTGACTTTAATATTGTACTACAAAACTACAGTGAACAAAGGAGTAGGGTATTGGCACAAGGATAGACATACCAACCAATGGAACTGAATTGAGAGTTCTGATATTGATCCTCCCATATAGAATCATCTGATATTTGACAAAACCACCAAGCTCACTCAACTGAGGGAGAATGGCCTCTTCAACAAATGGTGCTTGGAGAACTGGATACCCATATCCAAAAGAATGAGAGAGGAACATTATGTCATACCTTATACAAAAATTAACTCAAGATGGATCAAAAAACTAAATAGAAGAACCAAGACCATAAAGACCTTGGAAGATAATGTAGGAAAGCTCATTGAAG
The DNA here is from genome assembly GCA_029593785.1 of Cabassous unicinctus. Lineage (NCBI taxonomy): Eukaryota > Metazoa > Chordata > Mammalia > Cingulata > Chlamyphoridae > Cabassous > Cabassous unicinctus. The sequence continues at coordinate 81,375 of JAQZBX010000265.1, forward strand.
ACCTTGTAATAAGAAATGGTTTCAGAACTTCACACGCAAAGCATGAGCAGCAAAAAGAAAAATAGCTAAATGGGATATCCTCAAAATTAAAAACTTTTGCACCTCAAAGGATGTCATCAAGAAAGTAAAAAGGCAGCCTACCCAATGGGAGAAAATATTTGGCACCCATATATCTGATAGGAGCCTAATATCCAGCATATGTAAAGAAATCTTACACCTCAAGAATGAAAAGACAAATAAGCCATTTTTAAAAAAGGGCAAGCACCTTGAAAAGACACTTCTCCAAGGAAGAAATATAAATGGCTAAAAAGCACATGAAAAGATGTTCAACATCACTAGCTATTAGGTAAATGCAAATCAGAAGTATAATGAGGGAAGCAGCTGTGGGTTAATTGGTTGGGTTCCTGTTTACCATATGGGAGGCCCCAGGTTCAATTCTGGTGAAGGCAAGCCAGCCCAGGCAGCACAGTGAGCTTACAGCCCATGCCGCACCGTGAGGTGGCGCAGAAAGGTGACACAACAAAGGGAGACAAGCAGACACAGAAAAAGGCTAAGCAAATGGACACAGTGAGAACAAGCAGCAAGGGGGGGATAAATAAATAAATAAAAGTAAATCCTAAAAACGATGTGGATTGTCTCCAAAGCCTAGTGTGCATTAAAAAAAAAAATACAGTGAGATACCATCTTACACCAATTAGACTGGCAGGTATTTAAAAAAAACAAAGAACTATATATTTTGGAGTGGATGTGGAAGAATGGGAACTCTCATCCACTGCTGGTCCAGCCATTGTGGAAGACAGTTTGGCAGTTCCTCAAAAACCTACCTAGAGAACTGCCATGTGATCCAGCAATTCCACTTCTGGGTATATATATGCAGAAGAATTGAAAGCAGAGACACGGACAGATATATGCACATCAATGTTCATAGCAACATTATTCACTATTGCCAAAATTTTGGATCAACCCAAATGCCTGTCAATAGATGAATGGATAAACAAAATGTGTTACATACATACAATGGAATATTACTCAAGTGTAAGAAAGAATACAGTGCTAACACACGGGATAACATAGATGAATCTTGAAGACCTTATGTTGACTGAAGCAAGCCAAGCATTGAAGGATGAACATTACATGACCTCACTGATATGAATTAAGCGAATTGAGGAGACTCAGAAAGCTATTATCTGGAAGATAGGTTTACAAGAAATAAAAAGGGAGAAGAAGGTTGTGAGCTAACCCCCATACGGACATAATCTATGGTAAGGTGAAAGTGTGTAGTTGTGCATTGAAGGGATATGAAGGGCAGTGATATTATTGGGTTGGCTGGTGTAGGTTTGACAGTGGGTAGATTGGGGAGGGTGGTTTGGAAGGTCCAGGGAACTGGGTGGATGTTTGGGAGAGGGATCAGTGGACAATGGAAGTGTTCTACATGATCTTGCAATGATGGACAAAGTTCATGTTAAAAATCATCAAAATTTATCAAAGTTTATGGTCTAAAATGTAAATCATAATGTAAACCATTGACCATGGTTAGTACCTATGTTTCACTATTTGTATAACAGTTGTAACAAAGATACCATCCACATATAAAAAGGTACTAATACAGGAAGGGGGAAATGGGTAGGATTTTGGGTAAATGGAAGCTTCCTGTACTTTGTATGTGACTTTATTGTGACCTAAAATTACTTTGAAAACAAAATGAAAAATAGGAAGACACTGGGTAATAAATGGAAGAAAATGTCACTCCTCATACAGACCAGATAATACAGTAATGAAAGGCAAAATGTCAAAAAAAAGTTTTTAAATATTCTTCATTATTTTTTAATATCCCAATCTTTTAATTTTATTTTAGTTTTAATTTTTTTAAATATTTATATATTTTATTTCTTATATTTATTCTTATCATTTTTGCTTCGCTTTCTTATTGTGTTCGACTATTGTAGTGCGTTCATTTTTGAAGAAGCTTTGGATCACAGAAGTGTTACAACTGGGGCAGGGGAGGATCATTGGTGTGGGGTGTCAGGGATGGGGGATGCATAAGAGGAAGTTCACCTGAGCACACATATAAGGTATGCAAAAATGTTCAAATGTTCATGGGACATTGTTACAGTGGGTGGAGACTCAATAATAACTGAGAGAATACTGATTTCCCATAACTGAGGGCTCTCCACATTTTCTAAGGGTTCAGCAACAGTCCCCCAAATGCAGGGACAGAGACTGGTGAATGAGAATGATCCACTGATGGGCCCTTGATATTGATAACTAAGCTTATGAGCCTTTGCTCTTGAAATTGAAGCTTAGATTGCTGTTATTGGGTGCCTAAGGGTTGCTTCCTGATAGCCTCCTTGCTGCTCAAGTGCAGCCTTTCTCTTAGCCAAACTCAACATATGAATGTATTATCTTCCCCCCTGCATGTGGCATGACTCTCAGGGATGGGCCTCCCTGGTGCCAAGGGATAGCTGCCGAGGAACAACTAGCAATGTCACAGGATAAAGAAGTCAAATAAATGTGGATAAGGTAAATACAAATAAGTTTATATGGCTGAGAGACTTCAAAGTGAGTTGAGAGGTCATCCCAGAGGTAATGCTTATACACATCTCAACAGGATCTCATAGACTGTCAAAGTGGATACTAGACCAAATCGTGGGCTCTTTATGGCTTTAGAGACACCCAGGTCCTATGGTCAGGGAAGATAACTCTGTAGTTTGGTGTTTTGCCACTGGGTCCTACTTGGGAGTTTGTGCTCTTGAGAGTGGCAGAGTTGGAGTCAATTATGTCTTCCCTGCACATGGCTCATCTGTCCCTTCTATTTAAACCTGATCTTGGTGCTGGAGTTTGTATGTGTAAATCCAGAGACTTGAGTTTTGGGCTGTCCATGTCTCAGTGGGGCCCAGAACCTCAGTGGAGTTGGAACACCTACTCTAGAGCTCATTGGACTCACCCAGGACAACTGGTGGGAAGATGATGATGGACAATGGGCATCCCAGGGAATGGAGATAGTCTACAGCTGCAGCCAGGATAGTCCCATCCATCTTCCCCATGGAATATAAATCCCCTCTCAATTGGAGGTGGGGTGGATGTCACAATTCCAGAATCCTCGGGATTGGGGAAAGAACTATGGATTAGGATGGACTTAGAGGTATTCTACTATACACATATTGTGTTTCTAGCAATGGAAGAAATTACAACATTGATGTGGAGCCAGTGGCCACTGGAGACTCTGGGGACAGGAAGAAGGAAAAACTATTATAATACGGGGGCTTTTTCAGGACTTAGGAATTGTCCTGAGTGACATTGCAACAATGTGTTGTGTGTTATACCATCAAACAACATGCAGAACTGTGTGGGAGAAGTGTAGACTACAATGTGAACTATGGTTCATGCTTAATGGCAAAGCCCCAAGATGTGTTTATCAATTGCAATGAATGTGCCATACTAATGAAGGATGTTCATGTGGGAGGGTGTGGGAGGTGTGTGGAGTGGGGCATATGGAAATCCCTATATCTTTTGTGTAACATTTATGTAATCAAAATATCTTTCAAAAAATAATTTTAAAATAATGCAAGGATTAAGAAGAGCATAAAAAACATACTACAAAGCTACAGTAGTCAAAACAGCATGGTACTGGCACAAGCTAGATATATTGATGAATGGAATTAAATTGAGAGTTATGATATAGATCCTTGCATATACAGTCATCTGCTATTTAACAAGGCCACCAAGCCAACTCAAATGGGAGAGAATGGACTCTTCAACAAATGGTGCTTGGAGAACTGGATGTCCATATCCAAAGAATGAGAAAGGAACATCTTCTCACACCTTATGCAAAAATTAACTCAAGGTGGATCAAATATCTAAATATAAGAGCCAAGACCATAAAGACCTTAGAAGATAAGTTAGGGAAGCATTTACAGGACTTTGTATTAGGAAATGGTTTCAGAAACTTCACACCCAAAGCATGAGCAAAGAAAGAAAAAATAGATAAATGGGGCCTCCTCAAAATTAAAAACTTTTGTACATCAAAGGAGTTTGTCAAGAAGGTGAAAAGGCAACCTACTCAATGGAAGAATTTATTTGGCAACCATATATCTGATAGCAGCTTAATATCCAGCATATATAAAGAAACCCTACACCTCAAAAATAAAAAGACAAGCAGCCTATTTTAAAAATGGGCAAATGACTTGAACAAACACTTCTCCAAAGAAGAAATATAAATGGCAAAAAAAGCAGATGAAAAGATGCTCAACATCACTAGCTATTAGGGAAATGCAAACCAAAACTACTATGAGATACCATCTTATACCCATTAGATTTGTGGCTATTGAAAAAACAGAGGTCTATAAGTGTTGGAGAGGATGTGGAGGAATGCAAACACTTATCGCTTCTGGTAGGAATATAGAAAGATGCAGCGATTGTGGAGGACAGTTTGTCAGTTCCTCAGGAAGCCAACTATAGAACTGCCATGTGATCCAGCACTCCCACTGCTGGGTATATACCCACAAGAATTAAAATCAAGGCCACGAAAAGATATATGCACACCAATGTTCATAGCAGCATTATTCACTATTGCCAAAAGTTGGAATCAACTGAAATGCCCATCAATAGATGAATGGAAAAAACAAAATGTGGTATATACATAGATTGGAATATTATTCAGTGGTAAAAAGGAATACAGTGCTAACACATGGGATAACATGGATGAATCCCGAGGACCTTATGTTGAGTGAAGCAAACCAGGCATTGAAGGACAAATATTACATGATCTTTCTGATTGAATTAAGCAAATTGAGCAGACTAAGAGAGCTAGAATCGGGAAGATAGGTTTACAGGAGACAGAAAGGGAGAAGAAGGTTGTGAGCCAATGCCTATATGGGCTAAATTTATGATAAGATGGAAGGGTGTATTTGTGCAGTGAAGGGATATGACAGGGGTGCATTGATGCTATTGGGTTGCGCAGTGCTGGTTTGTGAGGGGTGAAGTGTGGTAAGAGTTGGTTGGGTTGTCCATGGAACTGGGGTGATGATGGGGGAGAGAGGACGTGAACTCCAGTAATTTGCAGATATATGGTTGAAACTACAAGGTTTGGAAATTTTTTTGGTAAATATGGCAGGGGAGGGTTACTAGTTTAGGGTGTTGGATGTGTGGGACATGCAGGACACAGAAAACCTGGGGCAGTCTTCTAGAGAATGTGTGAGTGACCATTTGGTCATAGAGTGTTGTATCAGTGGGTGGAGATCCACATAATGAGCAGGAAGGTGTTGCACTCCCATCCTGGGGAGTTCTTCTATGTTCTCATAAGGTTATGTTGTCTCTTGAGAGCCAAAATAAGGGAGGACAGGCCAGTACGTCAAGCCCTCAATGTTTTGCAAGAAACTATGAATATTATTCTTCAAGAAGTGAAGCTTCATGGTTTCTGTGGGTCCTGAGGGGAGGGGGAAGGAGAAATTGAATAGATGTAACATGGGACATTTTTGTGGTGATGGAATTGTACTCCATAATCTTGCAATGATGGATATAGGCCATGTTAAATTTCATCAAAATTTATAAAAGTGTACACTCCAAAATGTAAACCATAATGTAAATTATTGACCATGGTTAGTAAAAATGTTTCAATATTTGTACATCAATTGTAACAAATGTACCATCCACATGTAAAATATTATTAATAACTGAAAGGGGGAAAGTCAGAGGATGTTGAGTATATGAGAATCCCCTATATTCTGTACATGACTTTTCTGTAACCGAAAACTTCTTTGAATACAAAAGAAAAAAAAATGAGACACTGAGGGAATAAATGGAAGAAAATATCACTGTACATACAATACTACAGATCTTACAGTGATGAAAGGCATAACATCAAAAATTTTTTAAAGTATTTTTTCATTAATTTTTATTTTTCCATATTTTTCATTTTAAAATTTTCTTTTAATTTCTTGTATTTTTAAATTATTTTTAAAACAATCATTTCCTTTTCTTATTAATTGTATTTGGTTGTTTTTTTGGCTTCATTTTTGAACAAGTTTTGTTTCAAAGAAGGGTTACAATTATGACAGAGGAGGATCAATTGTGTGGAGTGTCAGTGATGGAAGATACATGGGGGAGGTTCACCTGAGGTACACCTATAGGGCATATAAATGTGTTCAAATGTTCATGTGGCATTGTCATGGTGAGTGGAGATTCACACAATAACTGAAAGAATATCAAATTCCCATCTGGGGAGCTCTGCCGCATTCTCTAATGGGAGAGCAAGAATCCTCTGAGTATAGGGGCAGTGACTAGTGAAGGAGGATTGTCCATTGATGGGAACTTTATATTGATAATGGCCATTATTAATTTTTACGTTTCAAATGGAAACTTAGCCTAGTATTATATATTGCCTAAGGTTTACTTTCCTTAGCAATTTGGCAGTTTGATGTAATTATGAATTCCAAAAATGGATATTGAATTATGCTTATAAACTGGTCTGTGAATCTGGGCACGATTAAGTTATAATTAGGGCATTGACTGGGCCATGTCAGTAGGGTGTTCAGCTCCACCCCTTGGTGGGTGGGGGAATCAAACATAAAAGGTATGGCAAAGGACAGAGGGAGCAGTTTTGAGTTGGAGTTGTGATGCAGAGTTTTGAGCTGGAACCCCAGGACGTAGCATACAGAGATTTGTCATGAGGAAAGAGAGAAGGCCCTGGGAAGAGAAGCAAGTCATTTGCTTGATAGTCTACAGCTGGCCTTGTGGCACAAAGTAAGCCTGACCCCAGAGAGAGGCAAGTCCCATGAAGAGAGGAACCTGAGAAGCCTAAACCCTGGCAAACTTCAGCAGCTGTCATGCTCTAACACATGGCAACAGACTTTGGTGAAGGAAGAAACCTATGCTTTAAGGACTGGTAACTGTAAGCTTCTACCCCCAATAAATACCCTTTATAAAGACAAACAGATTCTGGTATTTTGCATCAGCACCCCTTTGGCTGACTAATGCAGAATTTGGTACCAGAAGTGGGGTAGTGCTTTTGCAATTACCAAAATGTTGGAACAGTTTTATAAATCGGTAAGGGGTATTTTTTGAAGGAATTGTGTGATGCTTTGAAAAAAGTGTTGATAGTAATAGTGATGTTGTAGCCATTGGGCAGTTTGTTGTAATTATGAATTCCAAAAAACAGATATTGGATTACGCTTGTAAACTGGTCAGTTAATCTGGACATGATTAAGTTATGATTGGGGCATTGACTGGGTCATGACAGTAGGGTGTTCAGCTCCACCCCTTGGTGTGTAGGTGAATCAAATATAAAAGGTAAGGCAAAGGAAAGAGGGAGTAGTTCTGATATTGGAGTATTGATGCTGGAGCCAGGGAGGCAAGCAGATGGAGGAGTTTGTTGTGAGGAAGGAGAGAATGTCCCAGGATAGAGATGAGCCATTTGCCTGAGAGCTTACAGCTGGCCTTGTGGAGAGACACAAAGCCTAGAGAGCCTAACAGTCTACAGCTGACCCTGTGGAGGAAACAGAGGCTCTGACCCTGGAGAGAAATGCAGCCCCAGGAAGAAAGGAACCCAAGAATCCTGAACCCTGGCAAACATCGGCAGCTGTCTTGCTCCAACACATGGCAATGGACTTTGGTAAGGGAAGAAACTTAAGCTTTATGGCCTGGTAACTGTGGACTTCTATCCCAAATAAATACCCTTTATAAAGACCAATCTATGTATGGTATTTTTCATAAGGACCCTTTGGCTGACTAATACAGATGCTAAAGAAACTTTTCATAATGACTTAAAAGTAAATAATGAAACTATTTTTGGAAACTGGAGGAAAGGTTATCCATGTTTTAAGGTTCAGAGAACTTAGCAAGATTAAGTCCTGGTGTTATATGGAAGACAGAATTTGAAAATGGTGAATTGGAGCATTTAGCTGAAGAACATTTCAGGGTATACTCAGAGAATGTGGCTTGGCTTCTCCTTTCAGCTTATAGCAAAATACTAGATGAGAAAAAAACACTAAGGACTAAACTTTTGGGCACAAAGAAAACAGAAACTGATTCTGGAACTTCCAAGTTTCTGGAAATCAAGTTTCCAGATGAAAATGCTCCATTTGAAGACTTAGCTAAACCTGGAACTTGTAAATCAGAAATGAAGATGCAGTTATCTTGGAAAGACTTGTGGAAAGTCTTACTGTCTGATGGCTTGGACCCCTGCTTCTTGCATGCTAAAGCAACAAAGTTTTGAGAAAGCTTTATGAACAAAACCACTGTCAGCTTGGACAATAAAGGACATAAAAAGGAGAGAGTGAAGGAGAAACAGCTTTATGAAGGAAAGCATGGAAGCTGAGATCTGGAATTAAGACATCACCTTGGGCCAAGAGAGGAACCCCACCCATATGTAGACCCATATGGTGAGTTTGCCCAGGCAGTTGAAGAGGATGGATGTTCCCACCCAATGTTCTGGGAGAGTTTTCTACCCAGGGTGCAGGGAGATTGGAGCACATTCCTCAAAGTTTAGGGCAGTTAAAATCAGCACCCCATAGGTCTGAGAGGAGTGTTCCTGTCCCCCAAGGTTTAGAAAAGGCCATGTGTTCAAGTCATTGCTCTGAGAAGGTTGATCCTGTATGCCAAAGTTTAGGGAATGCCAGGTGGTCAACTCATTGTTCTGCAGGTTAACTAAACTGTAAAGAGTCCATGAGTCATGTTTAGCCTCCCAATTTCTCCTTATGGTAATGAAAATGTTTATTCTTGGCCTTTCCATTTTTGTATTGGAAGCAGGTAGATTGTTTTGTAAGTTTCAGAGGTCTATAGCAAACAGGACTTTGCCCCAAAACAAACTGTATTTCTTTAACCTGCCTATGTTTGATTTGTACTTGCATTGTTACTGGTTTAAGGCTTTTTGAATATTGTAATGTATTTTTGGAATTCAGGGAGTGGAGTGTAGCAGTTTGGCAGTTTGATGTACTTATGGATTCCAAAAATAGATTTTTAATTAGGCTTGTAAACTGGTGTGTTAATCTGGGCAATATTAAGTTATAATTCAGGCATTGACTGGGTCACATCAGTAGGGTGTTGAGCCCCACCACTTGGTGGGTGGGTGAATCAAATATAAAAGGCATGGAAAAGGATAGATCGAGCAGTTTGAGTTGGAGTTGTGATGCGGAGTCTTGAGCTGGAGCCACAGGAAGTAGTATACAGAGAAATTTGGTCATGAGGAAAGAGAGAAAGCCCTGGGAAGCAAAGAAAGCCATTTGCTTCATGGTCTACAGCTGGCCTTGTGGCACCAAGCAAGCCTGAGTCCAGAGCAAGGCAAGCATCAGTAAAAGAGGAACCCAAGAAACCTAAACCGTGGCAAACTTCGGCAGCTGTCATGCTCCAACATGTGGCAACAGACTTTGGTGAAGGAAGAAATTTACGCTTTATGGACAGGTAACTGTAAGCTTCTACCCCCAATAAATACCCTTTATAAAGACCAACAGATTTCTTGTATTTTGCATCCACACCCATTTGGCTGACTAATACACCTCCTGAGAGCCTCCTTGTTGCTCAAATGTGGGTTCTTTCTTAGCAGAACTCAACATATAAATGCATTATCTTCCCCCCAGTGTGGAACATGACACTGGGGGATGAGCCTCCCTGGCACTGAGGGATTACTACCAAGCACCAAACAGTAGTAAAACTGGAAAAAGACCTTGACAAAAAGGGGAAAAGGGGAAAGACAAATTAGTTCATATGGCTAAGAGACTTCGTAGTCAGTCAGGAGGTCATTCCAGGGCTTATGCTTATGCATTTCTCAGCAGGAGCTCATTGACTATCACAGTAAATATTGCTTCAAATAATGGGGCTCCTGAGGGCTCTGGAGACATCCAGACATTATAGGCAGGGCAGACAGCTCAGGAATTGTGGGCCCTGCTTTAGAATTTATGCTCGCCAGTGTGACAGAGTTGGACTCAGTTGTGGTTTCCCTACACATGGCTTTTCTGCCTCTTCCATTTGAACATATAGCTAGTACTAGAGTTGATAGGTTTATGTCCAAGAGAATTAAATCTTTGGGCTTTCCATGTGCCAGTTGGACCCTGAGTCTCAGGGGAGTTGTAGCACTTACTCTCCAGTTTATTGGTCTCAACTCGTCTCACCCAGGACAACTAACAAGGAGATGATGATGGGCAATGACCATCCCAAGGAACAGAGAGAGTCTGCAACTGCAAGCAAGATAGTCCCATCCATCTACTCCATGGGATCTAAGCCCTTTATTAATTAGAGGTGAAGTGGGCATCACCATCCCAGAATCCTCAGGTTTGGGGAATGAATGATGGGCTAAAGTAGACTTACTGTTATTCTACTATAAACTTATTGTGATCCTAGCTGTGGAAAAAAGTTATATCACTGATGTGGATGCAGTGGCCACTGGAGGTTCTGAGGAGATGGAGAGGGGAAAAACAGGTGTAAAATGGGGGCATATTCAGGACATTGGAATTGTCCTGAATGACATTGCAATGATGGATACAGGTCATTATATATCTTGTCATAACTTACAAATTTGTGCAGGAAAGAGGTTAAACTATAATGTAAACTATAATCCACACTTTGTGAAAATGCTCCATTATGTTTTCGTCAATTGTAACAAATGTATCACACTAATGAAGGATGCTTTTAAGGTGGGAAAGTGTGTGAAGGGTAGGGAGAGGGGTATACGTGAACACCCTACATTTTTTATGTAACATTTATGTAAACTAAATATCTTTTAAAAATTTTTAAAAAATTAAAAATTAAAAAGCAAACATTTATAAGAATAATAAAATTTATCAATCATAATAACAATAACAAATAATGTTTTGCTAGATAACGTATTTATTGCAAAGATTCAAAAATGTGGTACCTGTGGTGGTGAAAATTGAGAAATCCCCCTCACAAGTGCTGGTGGGAGTTTTAACAGGTAAAATCTCTAAAGACTGAAATATGGCAAAAACAATGGACATGCCATTATGATTTGACCCAGTATACATCCAACCTTTATCCTCACAAATGAGAAAAATGAAGTAGGTATAATTTGTTGCAGCATTTTGTCTATTAGCAATTTCCTTGAGGAAACTTGATGCATGGTTTAAGGCACATTCACACAAGGGAATGCTGTGTAGCCATAAAAAATAATAGTTAAGCTCTTTATAGACTGTTACAGAATAATTGCACAGATGTAATAAATGACTGAACAAGAGGTAAAATAAAGAATATGATAAGCTACCATTTGAGTGAAAAAGGGAACAAAGAATAAATGCATGTATTTGTCTTAAATACATATAAAATATCCACAGAAATGTGCAGGAGAAACCAAGAACATCAGATATCTCACAGGAGAGGAACATCTGGGAGTAAGAATGGGAAGGAAGCTCCTCAGCGTTTCTTCTTTTATTCTATTTGAATTTTGAAACAGAAATAACTTATTAATACTGTTTCAATAAATAAAAAACAGTGTATAAATAAAGTGTGATGAATGTGTTGTCGGGTATGTGGCAGCAAGAAACACAGCCTTGGAGTGTAGTTTAGATTTACTGGTCACATAGCTGAGATCTGGGGTGCCAAGAGTAAATGCCTGTTGGCTGAGTAAGTCTCAGTTTCTGGGACTCCAAGTTATATCACTGATGTGGAGGCAGTGGCCACTGGAGGTTCTGAGGAGATGGAGAGGGGAAAAACAGGTGTAAAATGGGGGCATTTTCAGGACATTGGAATTGTCCTGAATGACATTGCAATGATGGATACAGGTCATTATATATCTTGTCATAACTTACAAATTTGTGCAGGAAAGAGGTTAAACTATAATGTAAACTATAATCCACACTTAGTGTAAACCATGGATAATTATGGTTATATTTTAATATTCTTTCATCAAGAGTAACCACACTAATGCCAAATGTCAGCAATAGGATGGTGTATGAGAACGTTGTATTTTTTGCATGATGTTTCTGTATTTTTTGCATGATGTTTCTGGGGAAGGATGGAGGGATTGAGAGATGACTGCTATGGGGTATGAGGTCTTTCTTTTTGGAGTAATGAAAATGTTCTAAAATTGATTGTGGTGATGACCGCACAACTCTGTGATTATACTAAAATCTATTGATTGGACACATTGGATGGGTTGTATGGTATAACCATATATCAATAAACCTGCTTTCATTAAAAAAAAACTATTGTACATATTTTATTCAAAATTTGTATGTAATTATATATAATTACATTATAAAATATTGTAATTTATCTTTATTATCTTATAAATATATTGAGTATATTATATGCATCTTTTATTTTTATACTATTATTATACATTATTGTAAATGCACATGAAATCTGAATTTATGCACTTGACAGATAAACCCAGGGGCATGAAGCCAGCACTGAGCTCCTCTGAGCATGGGCTGCTAATGGTCCCAGCAGAGAGAAGGGCCTCACCTAGTAAAGTTTGTCCTCCCTCAGGTGGCCTGCATCGATGCTTAAAACCAGGTAAGGAGGCTGGCCTCGTGGCCTCCATGTGGGACCAGCTCTAGATTTCCACAATCGAGCTGAGCCTGGATTCTGTGTCCACACACCTGCTGGGAGCTCCTTCACTGATCCATCCTGGATCTCCTCCCTTTGTCTTGGGAGCCTATTTACCCCCATAAATCACTTGGAAAAGACTTCCCTCCTTGGGCTCTGCTTCCAGGGACCCGACCAGAGTGCATTTATTTAAAAAAGATCCTCTATCCTCCACACAACTCAAGGGAATATAAAGATTACACTGTTAAAAGAATGGAAGAAATTCTGCACTTGGAATCTCCAGGTGCACATCCTGAGTTTGAAAAAGACTAACGAGTGAAGCCAGGTCATCGCTGTGAACCCAAATGCAGGGGGAGAGGGAGGAATAGAATAAATGGAACATGGGATATTTAGTGGGTAATGGAAGTTTTCTACACAATCTTGCAATGATGTACACAGGCCATGTTAATTATCATCAAAATTTATAAAAGTGTATGGTCTAAAATGTAAACCATAATGTAAACTATTGACCATGGTTAGTAGCTATGTTTCACTAATTGTATAACAGTGGTAACATGTGTACCATTCACATATAAAATGTATTAATATGGGAAGGGGGAAAAGGGGGAGGATGTTGAGTATATGGGAGTTCCCTGTATTCTGTAGATGACTTTACTGTGGCCTAAAATGTCTTTGAAAATAAAATGATAAAATTTAAGACACTGGGGAATAAATGGAAGAACATGTCACTGTACATACAGAACAAAAGATATTACAGTGATGAAAGGCAAAATGTCAAAAATTTTTTAAAATTTTCATTATATTTTAATATCCCAATTCTTAGTTTTTATTTTATTTTTAAATTTCTTTAAGTTTTTATGTATTTTATTTCTTATATTTAAACTTACCATTATTATTTCATTTTCCTATTAATTGTATTTGGCTTATTATATTGGTTTCATTTTTGAAGAAGCTTTAGACCACAGAAGGGGTACAACTTGGGCAGGGGAGGTTTTGGGTGTGGGGTGTCAGTGATGGGTGATACATTGGAGGAGGTTCACCTGGACATACATATAAGGTATATAAATGTGCTCAAATGTTCAGGGGGCATTATAACAGTGGGTGGAGATTTATACAATAACTGAGAGAATATTGAATTCCCATCCTGGAGAGCTCTGTAATGTTCACTAATGAAGCAGCTACTGTCCTCCAAGTGCAGGAGCAATGACTAGCGAAGGAGGATGGCCCATTAATTGGACCTTGATATTGATGACTATGCTTGTGAGACTTTGCTCTTGAAATTGAAACTTAGCCTAATGTTGTGGATTGCCAAAGAGTTGCCTCCTGACAGCCTCCTTGTTGCTCAAATGTGACCTCTCTCTAAGCCAAAGTCAGCATATAAATGCATTACCATCCCCCCAGCATGGGACTTGATTCCTGGGAATGAGCCTCCCTGGCACTAAGGGATTACTACCATGCATCAACAAGCAATGCAAATGTAAAAAGACCTCAAATAAAAGGGGGGAAAGGTAAAGACAAATGAGTATATATGGCTAAGAGACTTCAAAGTGATTCAGGAGGTCATCCCAGAGGTAATGCTTATGTACATAAGGTTATGTACATAACCAAAGTGGATACTATTTCAAATAGTGGGTCTCCTGAGGGCTCTAAAGACACCCAGGTCCTATGGTCAAGGCAGAGAGCTCTGGTTGATGCCTTCCCAGTGGGCCCTACTTTGGAGTGTGTGCTCCTGACAGTAACAGAGATGGACTCAGTTATGGCTTCCCTACACATAGCTCATCAGTCCCTTCTATTTGAACCTATACTTGTGCTGGAGTGGGTAGGTGTACATTCAAGAGACTGGATACTTTGGGCTGCTCATGAGCCAGCTGGGCCCTGAGCCTCAGCAGAGTTGCAACACCTGCTCTCCAGTTCATTGGACTCACCCAGTACAACTAAAAAGGAGGTGAGGATTGACATCCACCATATCAAAGAAATGAGAGAGCCTACAACTGCAAGCAAGAGAGTCTTATCCATCAGCTGTATGGGATCAAATCCCCCTCTCAATTAGAGGTGGAGAGGGCATCACCATACCAGGATCCTCAGGATTGGGGAATAAAATATGGACTAGAATGAACACACTGATATTCTACTCTAGATGTATTGTGATTCTAGCAATGGAAGACATTGCAGCATTGATATGGGGTCAGTGGCACTGGAAACTCTGGAGGCAGAGGGAAGGAAAGACAGGTGTAAAGCAGAGGCTTTTTGGGGACTTAGGAATCATCCTGAATGGCATTGCAATGACAGATATAGGCCATTATATATCCTCCCATAGCCTGCAGAATTATGTGGGAGAGAGTGTAAATCGTAATGTGAACTATGGTCCATGCTCAATAGCAATGGCCAGGATTTATCAATTTCAATGAATGTGCCACATTAATGAAAGATGTTGTTTATGTGGGAGGTTGTGGAAGGTGTGGGCATCAGGGCATATGGCAATCCCTATAGTTTTTGTATAACATTTGTGTAATCTAAGTATGTTTAAAAAAATAAAAAATACTTTAAAAGAGACACAGGTTGTCATAATGTATAAGGAAATATGACCTATCTATATGCTGTCTGTAAGAAAGCACTTAAACCCAGGGATGCAGGAAGGCTGAAAGTGAATGGTTGGAAAACAATTTTACAAGCAAACAATAGCCAAAAATGGGTGGGAGTAGTTATAATAATATCGGAAAAAAATAGACTTTAAATGCAAAACTATTGCAAGAGGCAAATAAGAACATTACATATTAATAAAAGGGGTAACCTTCCAAGAAGAAAGAACAATCATAAACATTTATGCAACTAACCAGGGCACCTCAAAATACACGAGGCAAACATTGGAAAACTAAGTGGAGAAATAGATGCATCTATACTTATAGCGGGGGATTTTAATACACCATTATCACCATTAAACAAAACATCTTGACAGAGAATCAATAAAGAAACAAAGACCTTGAATAATACATTAGAAGACATGAATCTAATATACATATATAGAACAATACACCCAAATACTGTGGGATATATATTCTTCTCAAGTGCACATGGATCTTTTTCCAAGACAGACCACATGCTAAGTTACAGAACAGCTCTCAATGAATTCAGAAAGATGGTAATTTTACTAATTAATTTCTCTAATCACAATGGAATGAAGCTGGAGATCAGTACGACCAGATAAGGCACAAAGATAGGAAAGTTAAACAACATACTCTTAGAAAAACAGTGGGTCAAGGAAGAAATCTCAAAAGAAATCAATCACTACCTTGAAATGAATGTAGATGACAACACAACATATCAAACCCTATGGGATGCAGCAAAAGCAGTACTGAGAGGGAAATTCATAGCCATAAATGCCTATATTAAATAATAAGAAACATTTAAATCAAAACCTAACTGTATACCTGGAAGATTTAGAAAAAGAACAAAAAACTAACCCCAAAAGAAGTATAAAAGAAAAGAAATAGCAAAGATTAGAGCAGAACTAAATGAAATAGAAAAGAAAAAAGCACTAGTAAAAATAAACATAACCAAAACCTGGTTCTTCAGAAAGTTTAACACAATAGACAAGCCCTTAGCCAAAATAACAAAGAAAAGCAGAGAGAAGATGCAATTACATAATCTAAGAAATGAGGAATGGGATATCACCACTGACCCCACAGAAATAAAGAGCATCACAAGAGGATACTTTGAAAAATTATATGCCTACAAGATGGATAATTTAGTGGAAACAAATTCCTTGAAATACAGAAGCAGCCCATATTTTCAAAAGAAGAAATTGATGAACTCAACAGACCAATCACAAGTAATGAGATAGAATTAGTCATTAAAAGTCTCCCAACTCAAAGACCTTGACCAAAAGTGGGAAAAGGTAAAGACAAATTGGTTTATATGGCTAAAAGACTTCAAAGTGTGTCAGGAGGTCATTCCAGAGGTAATGCTTATGAACAACACACCAGAGTCTTTTTCACTGCCAAAGCAGAAACTACTCCAAATAGCAGGTCTCCTGAGATCTCTGGAGACTTCCAGACACTATAGTGAGGGCAGATAGCTCAGGAGTTTGGTGCCTTGCCAGTGGGCTCTACTTGGGAATTTATACTCCGCAGAGTGACAGTGTTGGACTCAGTTGTGGTTTCCCTACACATGGCTCTTATGTCCTTCTATTTGAACCTATAATTAGTATTAGAGTTGGAAGATGTACATCGAAGAGACTTGAATCTTTGAGCTCTACATGTGCCAGCTGGCCCCCCTGCATCTCAGGGGAGTTGCAACACCTACTCTCCAATTCATTGGTCTCACCTAGGACAACTAACATGGAGGTGATGATGGACAACTTTCTTACTAAGGAACTGAAAGAGTCTAGAACTGCAAGCAAGAGATTCCCATCCATTGACCCTATGGGATCACAGCCCCCTCTCAAGTAGAGGAGAAGTGGACATCACCATCCCATAATCCTCAGGAATGGGGAATGAACTATGGACTAGAGTGGACTTACCAGTTTTCTGCTATAGACTTATTGTGATTCTAGCAATGGAAGAAATTATATCATTGATGTGGAGGCAGTGGGCAAAGGAGGTTCTGGGGGCAGGGAGGGGGAAAAATGGGTGTAATACAAGGACATTTTTGGGACTTGGGAATTGTCCTAAATGATATTGCAACAACAGATACAGGCCATTAAAATTCTTGCCATAAGCTACAGAATTGGGTGGGAGAGAGTGTAAACTACAATGTAAACTTTAATCCATGCTTAGTGGCAATGATCCAAAATGTATCCATCAATTGCAATGAATATACCTCACTAATGAAGGATGCTGTGAATATGGGAAAATGTGGGAGGTGTGTGGAATGGAGCATATAGGAATCCTTATAATTTTTGTGTGAATTCTGTGTAATCTAAGTTTTTTTTTTTTTAAAGAAAGAACTAAAATTGAAGATCAAAGAGAACACCTAGAGGAACTAGAGAAAGAACAGTAAACTAATTCCATACACAGCTGAAGGAAAAAAAAGTTAAAAATTAGAGCAGAAATAAGTGAAATTGAAAACAAATAAAACAGTAGAAAGGAACAACCAAACCAAAAGTTGGTGCTTTGAGATTATTAACAAAATTGACAAACCCTTAGGTAGCCTGACAAATAAAAAAATGAGAGAAGACCTATATAAATAAGATTAGAAATGAGATGTGGGACATTACTACTGACACTACAGAATTAAGAGAGATCATAAGAGGGAACTATGAATAACTGTATACCAAAAATCTAGACAATATAGATGGGATGGTTGAATTTCTAGAAATTCATGAACCACCTACACTGACCAGAAAGAAACAGAAAACTTCAACAAACCAATCCCACGTGAAGATATTGAAACAGTAACTAAAATCCTCCCAAAATTGAAAAACCCAGGTAAAATTGCTTCAAAGTCAAATTCTACTAATCATTAAATGGCGATCTGATACCAATCATGCTTAAGCTCTTCCAAACAATTTATCAGGAAAAAATGTTACAAAATTCATTCTATGAAGCCAATATCTCGCTAATACCCAAAGTAGATAAAGATACTACTATGAAAGATAATTTCAGGCCAATATCTTAATGAGTATAGATACAAAAATCCTAGGCAAAATATTTACAAACAAAATTCAAAAGCACATTAAAAGAATTATATAGTATGATCAAGTGGGTTTAATCCCAGTTAAGCAAGGGTGGTTCAACACAAGAAAATCAGTTAGTTTAATAAGCCCCATTGATAAATTGC
Organism: Cabassous unicinctus; assembly: GCA_029593785.1. Classification (NCBI taxonomy): domain Eukaryota; kingdom Metazoa; phylum Chordata; class Mammalia; order Cingulata; family Chlamyphoridae; genus Cabassous; species Cabassous unicinctus. The sequence goes on from JAQZBX010000265.1 coordinate 99,648, forward strand.
AGAAGAAAAATTGCATGATCCTCTCAATTGATGCAGAAAAGACATTCGATAAAATACAGTACATTTTCTTGATATGCTTACTTTTTATATTTACTGTTTAATTTTGACCACCTTCCTAGGATGGTAGAAGCCACAATACCTACTATGTTGGATAAGTTATTAAGATTTATTATGTTTTGTTTCCTATCAAAGCTTATCATATAATAGTAGTTGATCAGAGATTCCAAAATTTTTACACTTAATATCATTTAAAAACTCATCTATAACTTTATGTAAAAAATTCCCAACATTTATGTTTGTTGTTATATTTTCTTTTGTGAAATGGTGTATTTTTTTGCACATTTTTAATGTGCTTGTCAATCTGCAAGATGCACAACACCATAATATGATACTACTGATTTGTCTTTTGATCTTTTATTCAACTTTTTTGGGCATCCAGAGAATAGAATACAGGTTGGAATGCTGCCAGAAATTAGTACTCTTTTCTTCATCACAGTCTCTTGCTTTGACCTGAGTTTATGTCTTTGCTTTATCCTCCAGTCTATTTAATTTATTTACTTCCCTTTCTCTCCCTCCCTCCTTCTGTACATTTTTGTCTCTCTCTGATTATTAAGAAGATTTTATATTTCTCTAAACATATAGTATAAAATGTCCACAAGAAAATTAACCTAATGTTTATATGTCCTTGGGAGTTTTGACCATTGAAATTCTTGGATACCATTTCTAATTATTTTGGAAAAAGACAATCTGATGTTGTGAGCTTGCACTATATTCATTCCTGGCCAAATCAGTGTGGCTGAACATTACAAGAGCATGGTAATTATTCACACCAGGAGGCCATTGTATTCTCTCTGTGTCCCTGTCCAAGAGTGTGTGTATGCACTTGCATTTAAGTAAGGAATTAGCAGTCCCAGAGAAGAGACAAATCAGTTCACAAATTCCAGTGGGGAGTCCTCTAATACAGAGCCTTGATGCAACCCTATAGATGGAAATAGGTGAGACTTTATTTCATCTGGGGGGTATCTTTATAACCAAATTAATAAAGTGCAATAGGTGCAACATATGCATAAGCTACTCCTGGAGTCTTGAAGTTTCAACATCAGTGAAGCCAACTAATTCTTAATCATCTCTGACATCATTTCTGAACACAGTTCCTCTTTCTCATCCAACTGCCACACAGGCCTCCTTGCTGGCATTGAATTCTGAAACAAGCTATGTACTTAGGGCCTTTGACCTTGGCATCCTTCTGCTGGGCACACACTGCCCCTGGTTTCCTTATGACTCCAACCTTTTCCTTGAGATCTTCTTCAAATGTCATCTTGTGTGGTCGTTTCATCCAGAAACATAGTAAAACTTAGCATGTCCTATTGACTCACTCCTTTTTACCTGCTTTCTTTTCTTTTTAGCAGTTGTAAACATCTGACATAATATATGACTATTTTATTTGCTTATATTCTTTGTCCATTAAAAGACTGCAGGCATTCTTGTTTCAGACTGTATGCCCATTGCTTAGACAGTGCCTGGCTCAAAGTCAGCACTCAGTGTATACTTCTCAAGTGAAAAAATGATTTTCTCATGAAAACATTAGAATGCAAAATTTTCAGGAATATTATGAAAGTGAGCCATGAATGGCCATAGAATTCACCTAAAGGGGAATCATTTCATAAACAAAATATGGAATTTACTTGCTTGAATCCAAATGTAAATTATAGATATGAAATTAATGACCAATTGTTTGAAAATGAGTCATGTTATTTTTTGTCTCTTTACTTTTAGTAACATCAACCATAGGGAGCCAAGAAATGATATACACATTTCAGAGTTTCTTCTCCTGGGATTCTCAATGAAACCAGAGTTGCAGCCCCTTCTCTGTTGGCTCTTCCTGCCCATGTACCTGGTCACCTTCACTGGGAACCTGCTCACCATCCTGGCCACCATCACTGACTTTCATCTCCATATGCCCATGTGCTTCTTCCTCCCCAAACTATCTCTTTATGTTGTCTGTTTCACCTCCACCACTGTACCAAAGATGTTGGTGAACATAGAGATGCAGAGTAGAATCATAAGCTATGCAGTCTGCCACACCCAGATGTACATTTCTGTGTTACCTGTTGGGATAAACAACTTTCTCCTGTCTGTGATGGCATGTGATTACTTTGTGGCCATCTGTAAACTCTGCACTACATGGTCATCATGAACTCCCAGCTCTGTGTCTTACTGGTTCTTGGGTCTTGAATCATGAGTACCCTGAAATCCTTGTTACATACCTTAATGATACTGTGGCTGTCCTTTTGTGCATCCTTGGAAATCCCACACTTTTTCTGTGATCTTAATCAGATGGCCCAACTTGCCTGTTCTGACACCTTCCTCAATGACATAGTGATGTATTTTGGAGCTGAGGTACTGAGAGGGGGTCCTTTTGTTGGCATCCTTTTCTCTTACTCTAAGATTGCTTCCTCCATACATGTAATCTCAATTCAGACAAAATATAAAGCATTTTTCCCTGTGAACCTCACTTCTTAGAGGTCTCCTTATTTTACTGTACAAGCCAGCAGTGTACATTAGTCTTGCTGCTTCACACAACATATATTCTAGTGCAACAGCCTCAGTGATGTATGCTGTGGTCCCACCCATGTTGAACTGTTTTATCTACAGTTTGAGGAATAAAAAAATAAGAGAGCTCTGAAAAGATTTCTAAAGGAAAATGCAGAAAAGTGTCAATTGTTCTGGGTTTGAAGAAGGACACATGATTGTAGGACTCAACTCCTCAGGAGTCAAAACTTCAATTCTTTAAATAATCCATGAAACTAATATCTAACTTAGAGCCAGATATGACTTTATATATTATGTAGTAAAAATTAAATCGTACTGTATTAATTTGTATTGCTTTGATGATTTATATCTATTCAATTAATTAGGAAATCTTGGTGCTTTGTGGTAGAATATTTATGGATTGTAAAGCAAGACTAGATTTCATGTTCTATATTATGCCAATGGATAAGAAGTATGAATTTTTCCATTTATCTGAATGAAATATCTTCATTTTTTCTACATTGTCATAAAAATTAAAGGGCACTTGTTTGAAAACTCTGTGTGTTCTCTATTATCCAATTTTTTTCTTGAAGTTATTCAAAACAACCTTTAATCCTTATGAAGAAAGAATGACTCACTTAAGAGCTTGAAATAATTCCCAAAACGGTTCCTGGAATGTTCTGATTCAGCGACATAAAAAATACTGAGAATTCACATATGCTTGACTCCCTACCACTCTCACACTTTCCCACATTAACAACATCCTTTATAATTGTGATATATTTGTTACAATTGATCAAAGCATATTGAAACATTGCCACTAACCATGGATTATAGTTTATATAATAGTTTACATTCTGTCCTGCATAATTTTGTAATTTAGGAAAATATTTATAATGGCCTGTATCTGTCATCACAACATCATGTAGTAAAATTCCAATGAACTGAAAATGCCCCCATATGACACCTATTTTCCCTCTTCCTCCCTTCAGAACCTCTGGTGCTAACTGCTTCAACATCAATGATAAAAGTTCTTCCATTACAAGAATAAAAATGTCTATAGTAGAATAATAGCAAGTCTAATTTAGTCCATTGTTCATTCCCCAATTTTGAAGATTTTGGAATGGTGATGCTCACTCTGTCTCTAATTGAAAGGGGTCTTAGACCCCTGGGGCAGATGGACAAGAATATCTTGCTTACAGTTACAGACTCTCTTCCTTGGGATGGATATTGCCCATCATCATCTCCTTGTTAGTTGTCCAGGGTATTAGAAAGAAATTTGGTTTTGGAAGAAATAAAGCTCACCTGATTGTGGAGAAGAAAATATTTTGTTTTCAATCTTGCAAGAAGGGTGTGCAACCAGAACATGTGGCTGCCACCCAGAACAAAGGACAGTGATCCATTTTATAACCCCTTTAAGCCTAACACACAAGCCCGCCCCTGTTTCTTCATTGATTGGGTACTCCAGAGTTCACAGCCTATGTGAAAAGTTTAACTTTTGCTGTTCAAGCCCCTCACTCTTTGATCAACTGTTCCCTCTATCACATTCCAGCAGTTTTTTTTTCCCTTTGGCCAGTTACTTGCCCTTTCACCAAACTAGAAATGAAATTTAGCACTGATATATGAGTGGTTGTAACTCTTTCTTGTGCACCCCCCCACTGGCTGCAGAACTGGTTTGAGCTGTTTTCCTTTATCCCTGCTTAATTTGGTCATAGGTGACTGATGCAATAGCCCACCAAATGTTATTAGCCTTATTCTCCTTATCCTTTATTACTTTTATGTGAAAACTAAACTTATCCATGTTTCTTACACAGAGAGAGTTCAATGAACTGGAGAGTAGGTTTTACAACTGTGCTGAGATTATGGACCCAATTGGCACACAGACAGACCAAAGATTTATGTCTCTTGGGCATACCCATATCAAATATAATACTAACTATAGGTTCAAATATAAGGGGCAGAAGAGTCATGTGTAGGGAAATCACAAATGAGGCCAACTCTGTCACACTGGGGAACATAAATCCCAAAGAAAGGCTCCCTGGCAGAGTGCCAAACTCCTGAGGTGTTTGCCAGACCTATAATGTCTGGATGTCTCCAGAGCCCTCAGGAGCCCTGCTCTTTGAGGCAATATTTACTGTGGCAGTAAATGAGATCCTGCTGAGACATGCAGAAGTATTAACCTCTGGAATTGCTGCCTGACTCACTTGGAAATCTCTTAGACATAAAAACACATTTGCATTTCCCTTTTCCCCTTTTGGACAAGGTTTTTTCCAATTGCATTGCTAGTTGCTGCTAGATAATAATCCATCAATGCCATTGTAGCTCATCCCTGGGAGTCATGTGTCATGAAGGGGGGAAAGTAGTGCATTAATATGCTGAATTTGGCTTACAGAGTGATTCAGAGTAATAAGGAGGCTTTCAGGAGATAACTCTTAGGCAATACATAATACTAGGCTAAGCTTCAATTAAAAAAAATTGATTTCATGCATACAATAATCAATATCAAGGGCCCATTGCGATCATCTTTCCTCCTTCACTAAGATCCGCCCCTGTACATGGAGGATTCTTGTTGTTCCATTAGAGAATTTAGCACATCTCCACAGGATGATAATTTGATAAAATTTTCGTTATTGTGTGGATCTCCACCCACCATGACAATGCCCCTTGAACACATGAACATATTCATATGCCTTTGAGGTATGTCCCATGCATCACCCATCAATGACACCCCACACCAGTCATCCTCCCCTGCTGCAGCTGTGACCTTTCTGTGATCCAAATCCTCTCCATAAATGAAGCCAACAAAATAACCAAAAAAAAATGAAGTAATGAAATAATAATTACAGTTTTAAAAACAACAAATAAACACAAAAAAATTTTTAAAACTTGAAATAATAAGAATTTGTCCTTCATTATTTTAAGATTTGTCATCTCATATATACAGTCGCATTTTCTTCCTTATATTCAACCAGTGTCTTATGTATATATTTTTTTATCTTCAAAGAAGCTTTAGGTTACTGAAATGTCACATAAAGAATATAGGGAATTCTCACATACCCAACAACCTCCCTCTTTCACCCTCTCTCTTATTAATAACATTTTACACATGAATGGTACATTTGGTACAATTGATGTTCAATTATTGAAGCATTGCTACTAACCAAGGTCTATAATTTACATTATGATTTACATTTTGGAAACTGCATTTCATAATTTTTTATGAAACTTAAAATGACCTGTATCCATTATTGCCAGATGATGCAGAACAAGTCTAATGCCCTAAAAATGCCCTATGTTCCATCTGTTCCATTTTTCCCTACCCCTCTCATTGAGACCTATCATAACCACTAAGTTTCGGTTTTTGCAGGATAAGATTCATAATCACTTGCAGTAATATTGAGGGCTTGATATATTGATATTTTCTTTTACTAGGCACTGTCTGTATTCTTGAGAGATTCTTGCCCCTCTATTTGAGAACATAGCAGGTTCCCCAGGATGTGAGTTTAATATTTTCTTGTTTATTGTAAGGGATCCCAATCACTGATGTAACACAATATGACAAGAACACTTACATATTCCTTAGAAGCTTGCCTCAGGTGTGCCCTGTCCTGTATATCCCCCCACATCAGATACCCTACACAAGTAACCCTCCCCTGCCATATTTGCCAAAAGAACATTCCCAACACTGTAATTTTAACCACAGACCTGAAATTCCCAGAGTTCACCTGCTCCTTCTCCTGACCTTCCCCTCAGTTCCATGGATAGTCCTTCCCAACAATCCCCACACTACCCTCCTCACAGACCAACACTGCCAAACCCAATAGCATCACTGCACCACTACCATACCCATAAACTGCACAACTACACCCTTACACTTTATCATAGATTTGCATATATGGGCATTGGCTCACAACTCTCTATTCCCTTTCTGTCTCCTGTTTTCCACACTATAGATTGGTGAGTCTGCTCTATTTGCTTAATTCACTTCAGTAAGTTCAGGTAATATTTGTCCTTCAGTGTCTTTCAGTGTCTGGGTTGCTTCACTCAGCATTAGGTCTTCACGATTCATCCATGTTATCCCATGTGTTAATACTGCATTCTTACTTATGGTTGAGTAAGTAAAGCCATAAAATGTGGTTGCTATTGGACTTTCAGTTCAAGAAATTCCCTACCTCAAGGGAAGATCTTTCCAATCATTAATAATTTCCAACCTTCCTCACACTGCCTTTGAGTCATTTGCACATGTTACATTTTGTGGGGCCTTTGCCAATCTTATGGCCAAAAATTAATCTCCACTCTAATGATTAATCATGGTTTGCATTACATTTATAAAACAGTTTTTTTTTATATAAACTAAACAGAAATAGAGACTAAATAAAGACTGGTTTCTTTTCACATATGAGAATCTAATGAACATTTTCTAACATAATCCAATGTTCAGATTAAAAATATTCCACTATACAAAAATGGAATATTCTATTTACATACCACCATTTTTAGATTAGGTTTTTTTAATGATGAATAATTATTTGTTAAATTTTTATTTAACTAATTAAACTAAATTACCCCATCACTTTTGGGTTTACAGGAAAATTATGAACACAGTAGAGTTCCCATATAGCCTGCGTGCCATGCAGTTTTTCCTGTTTTTCATTAGTGTATTTACTCTTTGATCTATCAATGAAACTTTTGTGGTCAGTGATTAAACTTGTGGAATTTCTTTGACCACCTTGTAAAAATGTTCATCTGTTTCAAGATTTTTATGCTTTTACAGTGAGTAAGCTGTAAAATTTTATAGTCCTTATTTTAATTATGCATCTTCATAATATATTTAAATGTTGAATAGAGAATGTTACTTAGCATTCTATCAAAATTTCTTTCCTGGCCCCAGTGAATTCTTATAGATGAATTCAGAATCATCTAGCCATATGCAGGGATAATTGTGGAATTATAATAAGCATTACATTAAAGATGTAAATTAATTTATAAAGAGTTGGCATTTTTAAAAAATTCATACTCTAATTATAGGAACAGGAAATTTCCTCTTGAGATATAGGGACCATTATGGTAAGTCTTACTGTGGTGTTGTTTATGAAAAGCATGATTATTTCTTGTTAACAGTATTTTAGGCTTCTTGTCATTAAGAATGAGATTTCTCTCTGTCTTATGTTTGATACTTCAATTATATTAGGAAATATTTTGAATTTTTTGGTATTTATTATGTCATGATAGATTTCTGGATTTTTATCAAATCCATCTACTTTCTCCAATTAATTTATAAATAATGCCTCTCCCATATAATTTCTAACAGCTATTTTCATTTTAGATCTTTCTGCATTGGTTTGATATCCCAGACAATTTTAAGAATAATGGAAAGTATGGCAATGATCTTTTTGTTTCTGACTTGAAAGTGAATAAAACTTGAATTTTTTAATTTAATTTAGTGTGAACCATGATTTAGGATATATAACTTTTTGTCATGTTAACTTGAGAATATTTAATTTCTAGTTATCTGAGAGAGATTTTTAAAAGTTATGAAAAAGTGCTCAATTAACTATTTAGAAATAGTTATGGTTAAACTGTATCTCTATATTCATAAATACATTTCAAACAAATGTGGAAGAAGTAGAAATATTATCTGTTAGAAGAAAATATAGATGAATATATAGATGTATAAAATTTTATATAGATAGATGTAATCTTAGAAAGGCATAGTCATTTCTGAATATGAAGTCTTAGGTAGAAATAAGAGAGGAAAAGATGAAAATTGGACCATAATATAGAAAGTCAATGAGAAAATATTCCATACTGAAAAATATAAATGTAAAAATTAATCTAGTTCATACTCCTAATTATGAAACACAAAAAGGATATTTCTTTTTGGGGATAAAAAGACATTGGATATTAACAGCTCATAAAGGAGATGCACAAAATGATATGTTTGACAAAATTTGCATCATAGTATTGTTGCATGAAAATAAGATTAAAACAAGATGTCATCTACACTGAAATTAAAATTCCTCTTTTAAAATATTAGAATGTAAAATTCTATCTGGTGGGGAAAATTATCACTGTCAGAAACTGCTATAAATGGATAATTGGTCTGCTGCTGTGGGTTGAAGAAGTTAAATTAGAAAACAGACCTTTTAAAGATAAACCCATATTTGCCAATAATCAAGATGAAAAATCTGCTACAGGCTACACTAAATTGTTAAAAGTAATCTTTAAGTTGTAATGTTAATTTTGGTTTTTAGATTCATTTTCTTCCCATAACTTTCATACTGCAAATGAACACAAATGCATTCTAGTCTCAAGAAATAAAAACTATAAGTTTGATGATGCTGTTGTTAAAAGTTCCACAAAACAAACATAGGCAAAGGGGAAGGGAATAAAGCATAAAGGTACAATCTATGGTTAGTGAATTATAAGAAAGTAAAATCCTAGAACTGAAGAAGGACTCTCACAGGAAATTCTTTGGTAAAAGCCAGCAAATAAAGAAAATTATTCAGAAGTCTATTCACATGGAAAAATAAAGAGAGATTGAACGGAAATACATAAAATAAGTTTGGGGCAAATCACCACAGATGTAAGAAAATGCTACACTTCATAATAAATCTTACTTGTATCCCCTTGTCAAAATTTAAAAATCTCTAGTAAGCAAACACGTTTTTGGAAAATAAATGTGGCCAAAGTCAATTCAGGATGAAGAAAAACAGATAAATTACTACAGGAATGAATTAAGTAAACAACAAATACTTACCTCCCAAAATGACCTGACAGGGTCCTATGGCAGGAGCAATAGAAGAATTCCCTCAAATATTGAAAAAGAAATCAAATTCACTGCAAAACTATGATTTACCAGCATGCTGAAATATCTTACCTGTGCAATGCAATGAGAAAAACAAACAAGAGCTATAAGTACTGGAAAGGTGACATTTTAAAATTTGAAGGTGACACACTGGCAGCTGAATATTTATTTTTAATGAGGAGGATTCTAGGAGGGTAGCTGATACTCCAGAAATGTGTAAAAGTCAATAGCTATTTTGAAATGTGCAATTCAGTGGAAATTTGGACATTCACAATATTGTGCATCCATCACATCTATCTAGTTCTAGAACATTTTCACCATCACTGGAGCTCTTTTTACATTAGTCACAACACTGATCTCATTATTAGAAAATTGTGAATATGTGTGTGCAAGAGAGAAAAGCAGTTATATTCAGATATACTGTTAAAGTCTTTTAGAAAAGAGAGTAGAATAATTACAAATATTAAAAAATATTAAACTACTGAAATAGTAAATGGAAATCTGTAAATACTCAATAAATGAAAGTAAAAATAGCTATAATCTATTGACTTCACCATGAGGCAAGTGCTGTGTTGTGTTTGATAGGCATTACCTCATTTTGTTCTCATTAACATTGTTTCTCTTTAATAGGTGATCATATATTTAAGTGCTTTAACAATTACCTTAAATCACATTTATAGTTGCTTAGTAAGTTTTAGATATTTTAGTAATTTAGTCCTCATAATCATCATTATCCTCATTACAAAAGTGGAAACTGGAAAAGAGGAATATTAAATAATCAAATGTTAGAAGATGTTTGAGAAGCTTGCAAGTGCTGATTTCACTGGGTCCCAGTAAATGTTTCTTGAGCAAATGAATTAATGAGTGAGTGAAATTTTATAGGTAATTGATACAGGAGGATTCCTGAGTGGGTAGAATGGAAGCACATTTAATGACTACAGAAAAATGTCAAAGATGGCTGGATAAGAAACATTTGATAAATGTTGAGACGGAAGAGAAAGCCAGTTTTCATAAGGAGGGGAGGAGGAGGGAGGAATAAAATAGATGGAAGAGGGGGTATATAGGGGGAATGGAAGTGTTCTGCATGATCTTACAATGTTTGATGCAGTCCATGTTAAATTTCATCAAAAATTTATGAAAGTTCAGGGTCTAAAATGTAAACCATAATGTAACCCATGACCATGGTTAGTAGCTATGATTCAATATTTGTACATCAGTTGTGACAAAAGTACCAGCCATACATAAAAGGGTTATCAGTATGGAAAGGAAGAAAAGGGTAAGGATGCTGAGTATCCCCTATATTCTTATGTGATTTTAATGTGACCTAAAACTTCTATGAAAAGAAAACAAAAAAGAGTAAGACACTGGGGAAGAAATGGAAGAGAATGTCAATGTACATACAGGATGGCAGACACTACGAAGATGAAAGGAAAACTTCAAAATTTTTAAAAATATTTTTCATTTTTTTTTAATATCCCAATTTTAAAATTTTAATTGTTTTAGTTTTTCTAAATTATTATGTATTTTATTTCTTATGTTTAAACCTATCATTATTATTTCTTTTTCCTATTAATTGTATTTGACTATATTCTTGGCTTCATTTTAGAAGAGGTTTTGGACCACAGAAGGTTACAGGCTTAGCAGGGGAGGATCATTGGTGTCAGGTTTCAGTCATGGTGTACACATGGGAGGAAGTTCCCCTAGGCATACATCTAAGGTGTATAAATGTGTTGAAATATTCATAGGGCATTGTTACAGTGGGTAGAGATTCATACAATAACCGAAATGAGTATTGAATTCACATCCTGGGGATCTCTGCCACATACTCTAATGGAACAGCAACAATACCCATAGTTCAGGGGCAATGTTTGTGAAGAAGGATTGTCCATTGATGATCCCTTCCTATTTACCACAATGCCTTTGTTCTTGAAATTGCATCTTAGCTTAGTGTTGTGGAGGGGTTAAGACTTGCCTCCTGAGAGCCTTCATGTTGCTCAAATGTGACCTCTCTCTAAGCTAAATTCAGCATAAAAATACATTACCTTCTCTGCAGCATGGGCATGACTCCTGGGAATGAGCCTCTCTGGAACCATGGGATTACTAACAAGCACCAACTAGCAATGCTACTGGAAAAAGACCTTGAATAAAAGGGGGAAAAGAGAAAGACAAATGAGTTTCCATGGCTAAGAAACTTCAAAGTGAATTGGGAAGTCATCCCAGAAGTAATGCTTATGCACATTTGAGCAGGATCACAGACTGCCAAAGTAGATACTACCCCAAATAATGGAGCTACTGAGGGCTCTGGAGACACCCAGGTCCCATGGTCATGGCATATAGCTCCAGAGTTTGGTGTCTTGTCAATGGACCCTATTTGGAGATAGTGCTCCCAAGTGTGACAGAGTTGACTCAGTTGTGGCTTCTCTACACATATCTCTTTTGTCCCTTCTATTTGAATCTATAGTTTGTACTGCAGTTGGTAAGTTTACATCCAAGAGACTTGAATCTTTTGGCTGTCCATGTGCCAGCTGGGCCGTGAGTCTCAGTGGAGCTGCAAGACTTACTCTCCAGTTCATTGGACTTACCTAGGACAACTAACATGAAGGTGAGGATGGACAGCCACAATATCAAGGAGTCGACAGAATCTATAAGTGCAAGCAAGAGAATCTCATCGATCAGCCATATAGGATCAAAGCCCCCTCTCAATTAGAGGTTGAATGGGCATCACCATCCCAGAATCCTCAGTATTGGGGAGTAAAATAGGAACCAGATTTGACTTAATGGTATTCTACTAAAGACATTGTTATTTTATTAATGGAAGAAATTATATCATTGTTGTGGAGACAGTGGCCACTGAAGGTGCGGAAGGCAGGGAAAGGGAAAAAGAGGTGTAATATGGGGGCACATTTGGGACTTGAAACTGTCCTGAATGACATTGCAATGACAGATACAGGCCATTATATATACCTGCCATAATCTACAGAATTGAGTGGGAGAGAGTTTAACCTACAATGCAAACAATAATCCATCCTTAGTTGCAATGCTCCAACATGTGTTCATCAATTGCAATGAGTGTACCACACTAAGGAAAGAAATTCTTAATGTGGGGAAAAGTGGGAGGTGTGGGGAGTGGGGCATATGGGAATTCCTTATATTTTTAATGTAACATTTTAGCTAATCTAATTATATTATAAAAAATATGTATTAAAAAATAAAAGTAATTTAGCAACAAAATAATCTTAATGGTGCTGCCACTGTCCTTTTCCAAACACTTGGAAATCCACTGTTGTTTTTTTTTTTACTTAAGTCAGATGGTCCAACTTGCATGTTCTGATACCTTCATCAATGATATAGTGATGTACTTTGCAGTTAGCCTGCTGCCCGGTGTTCCCCTCACTGGAATCCTTTACTATTACTGTAAAATTTTGTCCTCCATATATGCAATCTCATCACCTTGGGGGAAGAATGAAGCATTTTCAAATTGTGTGCCTTACCTCTTACTTGTTTTCTTATTTTTCTGTATGAATAAAGGTGAGGTCATGAGTTCTTTGCTATGCACATGTACAGCGATGTACCTCATGGAAACACACATGCTGAAACTCATAATTTAAAGTCTGAGAAATAAAGACATAAAGGGTCTCTGAGGAGATTATTTCTGGGGAATCCATACAAGGCTCATTTTTCTTTGGGCTGAAATAATTGCTTGTGATTGCAGGGACCTAATCTTCAGAAACTGAAATTGTGACTCTATAAACAATCCATGGAACCAAACCCTACCTTCAGCAGATATGAACTTGAATATTATTAAGTAAACCATTCAATCATACATTGTATTACTAAAGTAAAGAATTGTTTTGGACAATTTATATCTACACATTAAGTAAGAAATCTTGGCATCTAGTTTTCTAGGCATTTACGCAATGGGTGCAGGACTGGATGACGTGTTCTACATTATTTTATTGGTAAAT